>JAQQSK010014651.1:0-11043 GCA_028658325.1 Potorous gilbertii | reverse complement strand
AAAGACTGACTTTTGAAAAGGAAGAGGGATATTTACATGAGGAAATTTGAAAAAAAAAGGGTAACTTCTCAAATCTTCCAGGACATTACAATCCTAGGAATAATAAGTGCTGAAGGATGTGATGCCACTAGGAGGCAGAGGAAAAGATAAGGCAAGAATGACTGAGATTAAGAGGAAAAGAGTTGGAAAGATGGACTGATGGGCGGCCCTGCACATCTCCCAGCTCTCGGGCATCCCAACTACGCACAATTTATGTTCCTTAAGATTCCATTGGATGGAGCCAGGAGAGAGAAATTACAAGGAAAAAGAAAATGTGATCAATGTGGAATAATGGCTCTGTCCTGTGGCCTCCATCTGGGGTCTCCCAAGCAGAGGGTCTAATGCACATATCACTTACATTCATTCACTTAGGCCTTGGCAAAGCCAGAGAGCTTCACTTTCCTCACTTGTCTATTAAGGGTCTGTCAAGCAAAGGGCCCCTGAAAAATTTTGCAGTTCTAGCTATGTGGACACTGAATTTTTAGGGAAGTCAGGAATGGCAGGAATAAATATGTATCTGGTAGGACGGGAATGAATGGGTGACCAGCAGAGGCCCAAGAAATCCAGAAGGATAGCAGACAGCCAAACTAAAGCCTCATGACTTGGAACCAGGAAGACCCAACTAGCAATGCCACCTCAGCCACACAGAAAGTGTGTCCTCCTGGCCTGAGTAACTTTGAGCATCACTTAATTTCTCTGTCAATTGAACTACAAAGACAATCGGAATCAAAGGTCTGCTGCTGGATCAAAGGAGATAACTTACACACACTGTATTCCTTCAATGATATTTACTGTGCGTCTTTCTGATTTGCTAGTTGAAATTATTATTACGGCTGTTTTTATTGCTGTTCTTATTGTGATTAATGCTGAACAGAAATGGAAAGATCTGGCAGTGGAAAGCCTGCAGCAGAAGAAAGGAATCTGTCATCATATCATGGCATAGCCCTTGGGCAAGGCAAAATGCTACCACCAATGGCAACCACAATCCATTTTTTTTTTCTCAAAAGAAAGAGGAATTGAAGAGACTTATTACATTTAGAAGGGAGAGGAATGATTGTCTGAGAACATTTGTGAACAAGTGGGGAACTTCCTAAATCTTCCAAGGTATCTCCGTATTAGGAATGAGAAAAGCTGCAATGAAGTGAAACCTCAGGGATTTAGAGGAAGAGATGACAAGACTGTGTGACATCTTCCCAGTTGCCTGGGATCCCAGCTACTTGTAATTTATTGTCCTGATGATTTCACTGGATGGAGCTAAAGAATGGGAATACCAAAAAAGAATAAAATATGACTGAGGTAGAGGCACACTCAAGGCAGTGTCCAGTGGCAAACATCTGGAGTCAGCCAAGCAGGAGATCTAATGCATACATCAGACACATTCTATGGATTAGGCCTTTGAAATCCTGGGGGGCCCCACTTCCCTCACCTGTCTGATAAGGAAAGGACCCCTGAAAAGGCCTTGAGGTCTGCCTATGTGGACCCTGAATTTTAGGGTAATGCAGAGTGGCAGTACATATATAGTAGTGGGGGAGGGAGAAATGAATAGCTGACCAGTAGGGGCCCGAATCACTAAGGGGACAATCCTGACCTGCAGTCAGGAAGCCTGGGCTTCACATCTCAACTAATCCGCTTACCAGACATGTCATGTGACCTTACTTCTCCTCAGCCCTCTGACCTGCAAAATCAGAGCATAAAAACCATGAATTCCACAGTTTGCTCTGAGGCTCAATAGGCACACGCGATGTAGAGTTTGCTGCATACAAGGGAGTGCTTGTTTTTCTTATTCCTGATATGCATGAGCACTTCCAAGGAAAGATGTGTCAGGAGCATGGGGGAACTACTTCAAAGGTCCATGAGGAGGAAACTCTCTGGCTTTCCCGACTTAGGCCCCCAGATCTAACCAACTCAAATTTCTGAAACAAATGCAAACCCGGAAACTCACCTTTGAAAACAAACAATGACCTTGTCAAAATGAAATTTGTCCACAAGGGACAAATACTGCTCAGCTCTTTCTGGGAATAATCCTAGAATGAATCAATGGAAAAATAAGGTTAATGTTAAGGCATTGAGAGACCAAAAGAAGGAGAATCTGACATTTGAGGGAGGCCCCAGAATCTGATCTGAGGCCATATGAATTTTGCCCTAGGAAATGCGCACTTATTTTGCCACCCTTGAATACAAGTAGGATGAAGAAAAATGAAATGGCATCAGGGAGGGGAAAATAAATATATGCTCAAGTCCATAACTTAGCACAACTTAATTTCTCCATCAACTTCTTGTGTTTGTCCTTTGTTGCCTAAGAAGACCATGCCATCAGAGAAATAATGACATGACTTGCACTTGACTTTGTTTTGAGCATGGGAGGGTTGTGCAAGGTCACCAACCTCACTTCTCTGGAGCCATCTGGATCCGGTGACCAAACTAGACTACAAAGAACATGGGAATCAGATGTCTGTTGTTGGCTCAAAGGAGATAGCACACATACACTGTGCTTCATAAAAGATATTTGTGCTGGTTGTTTCTATTTCACTATTTAGAGGTATTATTATTATTTCTGTAGCATTTGTTGCGATTAATTATGAACAAAAAGGAAAAATCCTGGTATACCTGAAGTGGAAGAATGGCATTTGTTCATAACATTAAGGCAGGGCCTCGAGGCTAGGCCGAATTCCACCCCCAAAGTTCATCATCATCCATTCTCTCCCAAAGAAAAAGACACTGAAGAGACTCACGTTTCAAAAAGAAGTGGGATGGTTGTAACAGTGAGCATGAGGGTGACTTCTGAAATCTTCCAGGCCTAGGAATGGGAAGTCCAGAAATGAAGTGAAGCCTCCTGGCTTAGAGGAAAAGGGAAGGCAAGAATAACTGTGTGGGTAGCCCTATACATTGTTCCAACTCTGTGACTCCCAACTATTCGCAATTTATTTTCCTGCAGCCTCCATTGATGGAGTCAAGAAAAGGGAAAGGACAAGGACAAATCAAAATTGATCAAGGTCAGGGTACGCTCAAAGTAGTGTCCATTGAGGTCAGTCAAGCTGGGGACCTGACACATATATCAGACTCATTCTATTGATTAGACCTTGGAAAACACCGTTGGCTTCACTTTTCTCAGTTGTCTGATAAGGGGCTTTCAAGGAAAGAGCCCCTGAAAAAGCACAGATTTATAGCCATTTGGACAATGAATTTTTAGGGAAATCAGGCATGGTAATGTTGCAGTTTAAACCCAGGGATGTAAAAAACCATTGGGTTTTCATGATGTGCTGTGGTAGAGCCATATCAGAGAATTCGGGGTAAGTCAAATATAGGCATTTATTGAGATCAACGGCTCTCATGAAGTAGGCTAAGTTCCAAGAGGAACCAGCAACTTCAGAGAAGGCAATATGGACTTTTATCATGTAAAGATGCAATTACATAACAGAAATTATGAATATTAAAAAGACAGGAGGGATTTGTTAATGGATTAAGTAATAGGGGAGGGGTCCCAGTCACAGGGGAACTGTGCATGCAATTACTCACAATGCATACAGAAAAACCCATTGGGGGGTACATATGTATGATAATGATATTATAATATGTCTCTCTATGTCATAAGTTTACTCTAGGTCAGTTCTTTACTGTTATTGTATAGACGTTATCTTGGGGTGGCCCCTTCTACAATTTGGTGGTCAAATTGTGGGAATAGGTCTGAGGGCAGTGGCTAGGTAGTGGTTGGGTTCCCATCACATGGACACACCTGCTGTTTCTGGGAGAGCTATGAGTCCATGGACACATCTGTAGTTCTAGTGAGACATATATGAAGAAGTCAGGGTATTGAGTGGGGGTGGTGGTGGTGAGTGGCTAGGTAGGGGGCAGTGGGCCTGCTGTTCAGTGGGGCCTATAAGGAAGTTAGAATACTGGGCCTGGGGGCAGTTTTATTAGTATTCCATCAGCAAGAATGAAAACATATGTGGGAGGGGAGGGAAAATGATGCTTGACAGGCAGTGCTCCAAATCACTTAGTGGTCACAACCTGACCTATAGTGTCAGGAAGCCTGGACTTTACCTCCCAACTCATCCACTTACCAGACCTGTCAAGGTAACCAAGTCACTTAACCTGTATTATCCTCTGATCTCTCCCCTGTAACATCAGAATAAGAAAATTACTAGTCTCACAGTTTGCTCAGAGGCTCAAAAATGATGCAAAATGTATAGCTTTTTTTTAATAGAATCCTATCTTATGTTCTTTTTACTGGTACAAATGCATAGAAGCACTTGCAAAGAAGTCATCACTCAGGAATGCAGTGGAACCATCTCATTGGCCTATTAGGAGGCACCAACTCAGGGTTACCCTCACGGATGCCCCCACTCCCAACTGTTATACATTTCTTTAGCATATTCAATTTTGGAAACTAACCTTTCTGAAATAACAGTGAGATTTTCAAAATGAAATGTGTCCAGCAAAGGGAGAGTGCTCAGCTCTCCACTGGAATAATCCAAGGATCCACAAATGGAGAAATCATGTTAACTTTAAGGGACTCACAGACAAAAAGATAGAGAAAGTGATTCCCTGGTTGACCCTTGACTGTAGCCCAGACCAAGGCCATCCTTTGCCATTGGCAATGTCTATTTTTCCTCCTTATATTCAACATATGCAGGAATGAGGGAAATGAAAAGGCTCAAAGAACAAGAAAAACAAGTTGGAGGAAAATTAAATACAGCGATCACTGTGTCCTTTGAGGGAAGGTAGCAAGAGACCAGGCCAGGAGTCTTCCACCTGCCCCAAACCAACTATTTCCATCTGTACCAGTAACAAGGGAACTTCTACCTCCTACTGCCAGCCTGATCTCACAACTAAGGTGTGGAAAATCTCTGGGGCAAAGAAGAGCAACCTACCTTTTCACGTCAGGCCTTTCATCTCCTGCTGTGCCTGCCTCTTGAGGGAAGAGGAAAGTTGGTGGGGAATGAGACTTCTGACTTGGTTTCTTGTTGCACAGGTGTGACTTTCACCCCTTTTCCTGCCTGATCTCCACCCTTCAGAGGGAAAAGGACTAGGGAAACAGGGTTTCCTATCTCATGCTGTACTTCCTCCAGCCTTCACTGAAAAGAGGAGTGATGCCTTCCACTCAATGAGGAATATTCTCATACTTGGTCATACCCTTGTGATCTCAGTGATTCTGAACCCTCCAAGGTCATCATCCAAAGCACATTCCACACCCCCTACCAGCCAATTACTTTTTTTCTTCCCTCTCAATTCTCTCACCTCTAAGTAACTGTCACACCACCCAAACCTTCCACTGTGCCTTATGGAATGAATTACTTGCTCCACAGGCAACACATTTGACTTCATCCTAAGCCATTACTTCTCCCATTCCTTCAGCATATAGGTGTTACTGAAACTTGGCTACCCCTAGATGACACTCTCCCTGGTCACCCTTTCTAGCACTGGCTGCACCTTCTCTCATTCTCCTCAATTCACTGGTTAAGGTAGAGTTAAAATAATCTTTGCTCCCCACTGTCACTTCCAGAATCTCCCCCACCTTTCACTAGGCAACATCTCTCTCTTGAGTTTCATTCTATTCATATCTACCACCCAATCAAAATCCTGGTAGTTGCTGTCTACAGACTCCCAGGTTACTTCCCTTCCAACCTCAGTCAAGTTGGTACATGGCTCACAATTATTTTTTCTTCTTCAAATCCTGCCCCCATACTAAGGGACTTCAACACAAATATTGGCTCCCTTTATCACACTAACCACTTAGTTCCTCAGCCTACTCACTTCCTACTCTACCACACCTCGGGCACAAAGAAACATGGTCATATCTTTGATCCTGCCATCAGACACAAATGTAATACTTCCAAGTGTAACAATTCCAAAATCCCCTTGTTCAACCTCAACCTATTGGTTTTTCACCTCCTTCTGCCTTTGCTTACAGAATTCTACCCTTTGTCCACACCATTATCTCCAATCCTTTGACTCCTCAATTCCCTTCTGGGCTACCACCCCTAAACTAGCCACTCTACCCCACCCCCAATCTTGACCACTTATTGAACCAATTCAACTCTATACTGTCTTCCACTCTTGGATTTCTAGCCCTCTTCTGTTGTTGATTACATCCCACCCAAGTCTCAGCCTTGGAATACTCACACAAAGGATTGCCTTACCTCCTCCACATATGCTGCTGAGTGAAGGTGGAGAAAATCATACAAATGTTCTGAATCTGTCATGAAGTTGTTATACAACATCAATGGGGCCTGCCCTGATGCTAGGCAATCCTATCATGGCTCTTATCAACTGACTATCCCACCCTCCTTTTCATCTTTCCTCACACCTCTCACAGTACCCCTTCCATCACCCTTCTCTTCTCTGACATTGCCACTTCTCTGGTGCAGACTCTCATCACTCCATGCCTGGACTGGTGTAGTAGCTGGCTAGTGAGTCTGTTATTTCAAGTCTCTCCTCACTCCAATCTATCCTCCATTCCTCCACTAAAGTGATTTTCCCAAAGATTTTTCAGGTTCTTTCATGTCACCCTGAGCCCCAACTCCCCTAATAATTCTCAGTGGCTCTCTATCATCTCCAGGAGCAAATACAAAATATTCTGTTTGGCATTCAAAGCTCTTCATATCCTAGCCACTTTCTACCTTTCCAGATGTCTTACACCTTACTCTCCACCATGTACTCTTTGATCCAGGAACACTAGACTCCTAAATGTTCCACAAATAGGACAAGCCATCTGTGGGCATTTTCTCCAGCTGTCTCGCATGCCAGACATCCTCAACTTCACCTACTGACTTCCCTGGTTTCATTTTGGTATCAACTAAAATTCCATTTTTTAGAGGAAAATTTTCTCAGTCCCTCTTATTTCTAGTCTCAGTTACTATTTATTCTGTATATAATTCTGTTTATATTTCTTTTGCATGCTGTCTCCCTCACTAAAATGTAAGTTCCTTGAGGGCAAGGATTGTCTTTTGCCTTTTATTGTATCCCTAATACTTAGCAAAATGCCTAGCACATAGTAGGTGCATATTGTTTATTTATTGATTGCAGACTGCCTATATGTATAATACTCTGGATACTATTTTCCTCTTTTCACACATTTTATTTTCTTTCAAGAATTGTCTCTACATAAGTTCATTCCAACCTGAAGATTTGGCTGAACGGACAGAATTTCCAGGCAATGAAGGAGTAGAGAATGAACTTCCTGTGGGAATCCATGGATACTTCCTAGCAGGTAAGTGATCCCTGACTTTCTAATAAGTCTCCATTCTAGGACTCCACTAACCAATGTCTTAGGAAGTAAAGAGAAGTGTAGAAATGAGAGACTTGGAATTGTAAATAAGAAAATGGGTAGTGCATGCTCTGAAAAGATCCTGTCTGGACCTCCACTGGCTAAAATGGTGGAGATATATGGGAAACTTGTTCATGGTTGGCTGGTAACTATCTCAAGAGGTTAATATGTTTCTGTCCTGTGTGTCATGTTTCTATTCATGAAAATCCAGATTTGTAGTGGCTACAGTGAGGTTCATTTGAAGTTGTTATTGCTGCTGTTGGTGTTGTGTTCATCCTTCTTTTAGAAGGAGACCATGACATCAGAGAAATGATGACATGACTTGTACTTGATTTCGTTTTGAGGGAGGGAGTGCTGTGCAAGGTCACTTTCTCCTCCTGAGCCATCTGGATCCGGTGATCAGATATTCATCAGGATGACTGGAGATGGCCCAGGATGCAATGCGGGACATTGGTCTTTTCAGGTATTGACTTAGAGGGAGGTAACATCCATTGAGTGAATAGGCCTCTTTAAGAAGTAGTCAGGAAATGGCACTTTTAATGAGCAAAAGAAAAAATAACTAAATCATGCTGGGAGGGAAAGAGAAACTGTTACTAGTGATAATCACTCATTTGAAGTAGGTAAGTTAGCATACCCAATGGGATTTTGAGAAACACTGTATTCAAAGAGAAGGGATTACTGGTATTTTTGAAGTGGTATTATGCCTCAAATAAACTTAAGGAGGATTTGGATAATCATAAATAAGAAATGGAAATAAATGTAAGAAAAGGTAAGACAGGTAAAAGCTCTTTCACTCACTCTAAACCTTCTGTTTAAATAGGACCTTGAACTGGAAAGCATGCTTTTTTGCAGTCACTTGATGTGCCCATTGATCAGGTAGGAAGAGACCATGTCTAAATTATAATATGTATATTCTACACTCCAAAAGGGGTTGTTTTTGGAACTCCAGTAGGCAAAGGCTGATTTAGATACTATGCAGCTTATAAAGAGGATAAGAGAAAGGGGCAGCATCACCCTAAGATGGAAAAGCACTCTGAAATGAAGGAAACCGAGTCTGTATTGTGGACCTGATATAGGAAAATTCTACCTTGATAAAAGGAACTGAATCCATTATAATCAGTTATTCCATGGTCATACACTAAGGAATACAAGTCTGTCTAAAGTTCAAACTGAAGAAATAGATATAATTGAAGATTTAGGGAAATAAGGACTTATAAAAAAAAGGCTGTGCCTATGCAGTACCCAATTTTATCAGTGAGAAAAGATTATTAGATAAAATTAATATGCATTGGGTTTCTCCAAATTTAAACATTCCTGTGCTTCACCTATATTTTCTAAACATTTGTAGGAAATTTAAAGGCGTTTCTTCCACCAAAAGGTCTCCCTCAACTCATTGTGCCTTCACACACCTCAGGCTATGCTTGGGTACCCCATAATTTTGACTCCTGCATTCTCCACACTTGAGACACAAGCATCCTCCTGGCTCACATGACAAATTTCTGATTGTACTTCATAAAAAGATAAAGCATAAAGATGAGTTTGTTTGCACACTAAATCATCAATATGTCGCTCTCACTTTGGAATGACTGTATAGAAATATAAACAAAAAGGAAAATAAGGAACTAGACACATTTCTGGAGAAACGAGATCAGAAAGACTTCTTGTACCTTCAGAATGGAACTGCAATACAATATACATATTTTACAGTAGCACATGGAACTTATACAAAAACTGACCATGTCAATTTAGGGCACAGAGATACTACAAACAAATTTTAAACACAGAAATAGTTAATAACTTCTTTTTATAGACCATAACTTTTTTCTGATCATTACATTTTTGACTTTATTTAGAACATGTGACACAGCCATCAAATCCTATCTTCACTAATATAAGCACAGAGGCAGATCCTGATGACTTACTTATTCAGAGCAGAACCAACTAACAATCACTCGAGCTACAATACTAAACTTTCTGCACTAGGGCAGTAGGGTGTGGCGTATCACCAATAACCTGTTTGTAACTGGGAAAGGAACTTCTTTGTATTACAGGTTCCCTTTCATTCTCCAAACAATGCCACAGGATCCAATATTTCATTTCCTAATGAATATTTCCCCTTAGTTTTTGTAAGAAATAAACAAAGGGGACTCATTCAGAGATGAATAAGCATTTCTTCTACTGCCCTAACCCCAACCTTTACAACTAGGGGGTACACCTAGAACAAAGGCAAATTGGGCAGACAATTCGGTGGAGGTTAAAAGTCAGAGAATATTTGGGTATGAATGGGATCTCACTAAGATTAGACAGAACAAGTGCCACGAGGTACATCTCAAAAGGTGAGCTAAGAAGGCAGAGAACCAGGGTAGCACACAAGCCAATGCCAGTTGCCAATTAATCTGGAAACTGATTCCCAGGTCATTGAGCCGGCCCATAGTAAGCCAGTCAGTCAACAAATTAAGGGTCTATTCTAAGCAATGTTTAGTTCTGGGAATACAAAAGAAGGCAAAAGACAGTCTCTGCTCTTAAGTAGCTCATAGTATAATGGGGATGACAATATGCAAACAATTATGTACAAACAACCTACATATAGGACAAATTGGAGATAATCCACATAGGAAAAGCACTGGTATTAAGAGCATTTGGGAAAGGTTTCATTTAGAAGGTGAGATTTTAGGTAGGACTTGAAAGAAATCAGGGAAGCCAATGGGTAGGAATGAGGAGGAAAAGAATTCCAGTCATGAGGGATATCCAGTGAAAAGCACAATCTGAGGAAATGCAGTTTCTTGCACAGGGAACACCAAGAAGGCCATTATCACTGAATCCCAGAGTATGTAACAGGGAAGGAAACGGAGGGGGGGGCAAGGCTATGAAGGGCTTTGAATGCCAAACAGAGGTTATTCTATTTGTTTCCAAAAGTGATTGAAAGTCACTGGACTTGACTGAAGACAAATATCTTGCCCCACTCCTCGATTTACATTAAATTTGCCAGAGGCCCAAGGAAAGATAGTTTCTTTTTGAAGTGAAGAACTCATGTCTTTAGAGACTAATCTTCTTCAGGATGTCTTCCAATCTTTTTAATGTTCCTGGCTACCATCCCAGTTAGAAGTGATCAAGTTCTGGTGAATTCTGAGAACATTAACTGGTTAGCACAAATAATGTGAATTGATCTGAGATTCAGGCATCACCTTGTATATGTGGTACAAATGGAAATTTTCATAACTCCAGCATCTCTAGCGAGAGCAAAACGGAGACAGGCACGGAAGCACTTACAGATACACTTTGGGTTCTCACTAGAGCGACTTCTATATTCCTACCAGGCTGCTTGTCTAATAAAAAGTAAAATTTCCAAAAACTTAGACTGGTTAGTAGATCACAGGTTCACCCCTAAATTCACCCCTAAATAAACTAAATTCTTCTCAAATTCTTTTATTTTTCTCTAAATTGTACCTACACACACATGTATTTTAATGACTGCTTTGATTCCTTTGCACATCTACAGCTTTTAGTTGCCCAGCTCTCAAGGAATCCTTGATGTCAACACTCTTACTCAATTCCTTTTGCCTTCAGTTCCTGCTTGACTCGCTGAAGATAGCTGGGATCAGGGTAGCCAAAGTTTTCTGGCCCACCAAATTGGAGAGTTTTGTGGTGAATATCATTCCAAGTGATGACATCATTGAGTCCTGATGTCCGGGACTGTCCTACTGTGAAAATCAGCCTTTGGTCAAAAGCTCTTCTGA
>JAQQSK010014650.1:0-11043 GCA_028658325.1 Potorous gilbertii | reverse complement strand
GAGGGACCTTTGTGGTCGGTTTTTCAGGGCTCTCTGGAATGGAAATCTCCTTCACCCCCTTGCTGCGTGGCTTCTACCATTCCAGAATTTGTTGGGACTTCTTTTTATAGGTAATTATGGGCTGTGGGTCTGGAGCTAGCATATGTGAGTCTTTCTACTCTGCCATCTTGGCTCCGTGCAATTATCATCCTTAATAGAAACAATGTGGCATAGTTGATGGAGTGCTATCTTCATTAGGAAAATAGTGCCTGAACATAATGGTAATTTAAATGGAAAATCTTTCGTGTTCATTAATAAGCCCATGTAACCTGCCTGAGTCTTATGGATACCCTGCTGGGAGCAGTTTGCTGAATGGGTAGAACAGGAAGAGGTGGAACTGGAGCAGAGATAAGAGGTGGTTAGTCATAAGAGCAGTCCAAGTTAGGAAGGATGCAAGCTACTGGCTAATATGAGTGAAAGAGGTTGTTTTTATTTTGTTTAAGGGAGTTTCTTTGTGGTTTGTTTAATGGAGCTGATTTGTGGGTAGCCTATTAGGGGGAAGCCTTGAGGATGGTGTTGTCCTCTTCATTGTTATTGCATATAGATTTTGCTACTGTGATGGATTTGACTATCTGATGTCTAAATAAATGTTTTGCTTCTGCCTTCTATGTAGAGAGTATGGTATTTCCCAATTCTGAATTGTGCTGGGATATTCATGGCACTGGGAGTATCACACTGGCCCAACACTAAGTGACCCTGGACAAGTCACTTTTCCTCTGAATGCCTCAGGCCCTTTACATCACATTGGGCCGCATAACATTTACATATTTCTTGTAATAAAACAAGCATATTCCCAGTACTTCCATATAACAATCAAATCTTGGGATGACAAGCACTGTTTTAGGGGTCGAGATCTTTTGTCTTTCTCAAATTCTTCCCCACTATTTTAGGCACCTAGTTCCAATAAATTGGCTTTAATATTTATAGCTGATCAATTTTCAACCACGCATATAATCCTACTTTACAAAGGAGGGAGACCTCTAGGAATTGACCATGGGTTTTTATATATGCATGCATCCTTGAAGGCTACAAATGTTACCAATCACAACCAACCAATTGGTCTAAGAAATTTTGGTTGAAGTCAGGACAGCACTCCATTTAGAAATGAATGTGTGCCCATCCTCCTCCATGTCTTTGTCTGAGGAATCAATAAAAGTGAGAATATGGTCCTAAAGGATTAATCTTTTAGGCAAGTAACTGACACCTGGCCTTTGTTTTAAAATAACATCATAAATCCTTTATTAACATAATTATTGATGATATATACCCCATTAGTTAATAAAATCTGACAAACTTTCCACACATCAACTGCCATCAGTATTTCTCTGAATGCTTTATGATACAGTTAGATTAAGAAGACCAATCCTGAGTTCTAGTCTTAAAATAATAATATAATGAAACATGCTGCATATTTATGTCCCTGGAAAAAATATTAAAAAAATTTTACTGTGGGAAAAGGTAAACACACATTTTCCCATCTCATTCATAGAGTCCATTAAAAAAAAGGAAATAAAAATAATCAGAACAGGCTTTTTCCCCCGCTTTATCGTGTCATTGAAGTAATTATTTTGTAGATAGAAATGCAGTACAAATGCAAATTTTGGTTAGGTATTGAAGGTTGTGCACTATGGACTCTGATAATTGACAAGTGAGGGAAAATACGTATTGTAATGGTTTCAGTTTATGAATAGCTCATTTAAGATAGACAGTGGGAGTAATCTAGTATTTCTTTGGAGAACTGATAAGTGTCTCACCAGAGGAGTGAACTATGAGGTCTGTCACCTATCAGTTGGAAGGAATTGATTTGATTGCTGAGGTGAAGTCTAGAATATTGGCAGAACCATAGGAGGGAAATACAGCCAATGACTCTTCCTTTTCAAAGAAACATGGGGATTAAAAAAAAAAGTATACACGTGATTCTATGCACTAATAAGTAAATCAAAATCTGGATCAAAACTGGGAGAGGAGAGAGATTAAGAACTAGGGAGGATATATCCCTTGGAGACAAGAAAAAAATGAGTGAAAGAGAGGGAAATAGGGGAAATGATTTTCACCTCCTTTGAGGATTGATTGAAATCTAATGACAACCCACCTCCTTCAGTCTGTAAGTCTTAAGTGGAACTTACTCCACTTCACAGTTTAAAGTTTAAGTTTTGCATTTACTCATTCAATTGCTTCCTTCCCTTCCATAAGATCAATCAATCAATCAGTCAGTCAGTCAAACAAGCCACATAACTATATATAAGGTACAGTGGGTGGGTGCTTATCTTCAATTTTGCTGCTCTTGTTCATTTCAGTCCAACTTTTTGTGATGCTATAGACAATATCACATTAATACTGTCCATACCATTTTCCTGGCAAACATTCTGGAGTAATTTGCCATTTTGTTCTCTGATAGATTAAGGGAAATCAATATTAAGGGACTTGTCCAGAGTCACACAACTATCAAATGTCTGGTTAGATTAGAATTCAGATCTTCCTGACAGTGGCCCTCCCTCTCTGTCTGCTCTACTACTGCATCATCTAACTGGCCCCTGGGGGAGGAGCTAAGATGACGGAGTAGAAAGATTCACATATGCTAGCTCCAAACCCACAGCCCATAAATTTCCTGTAAAAAGAACTCCCAACAAATTCTGGAGCAGTGGAAGCCACACAGAAATGGAGTGAAGGAGATTTCCATTCCTGAGAGGCCTGAAAAACCAATCCCAAAGGTCCGTCCCGCACCACATGGGAGCAGAGCCTAGCCCTTTCCTGGCCGCGCTGCACCAAGAGGAATAGATATGAGCAGGCTTCAGGGACAGAATCTCTGGCGGCCACGAAAGTCCCTCCACCCACAGACGCACAGGTCAGTGAGAGAGATTGTTTGGTGGGCCAAGAGGGGAGTGGAGTGATTCCATAACTCAGGCCCCCTCGGGAGGCAGTGGCAGAGGGAGGAGGTGGCCAGAGGCTCCCAGAGCAGGCAGGAGCTCAGATCCAATACTGAAGGTCTCTGCATAAACCCCCTGAGGGAACTGAGCCTGGGAGGTGATCCTGCACCCACCTGAGCACCAGAACTGAAGCTCCCATTGAAGAGCAACCAGGCCTGCCACCAAAAGCCCTGAGGCTGGGGAGCAGTATTTGATTCTCAGACCCCAAGCACTAGCTGGGCAGATCTGGGCAGGGGTGGAGAGGAATCTCAGAAGTCGAGTAACTGGCTGGGAAAATGCTCGGAAAAGGGAAAAATAATAAGACCATAGAAGGTTACTTTCTTGGGGAACAGATGATTGAGGCCTTCCTTTCTGATGAGGAAGAACAACGCTTGCCATCAGGTAAAGACATAGGAGTCAAGGCCTCTGTATCCCAAACATCTGAAGTAGATATCCAATGGGCTCAGGCCATGGAAGGGCTCAAAAAGTATATTGAAAATCAAGTTAGACAGGTGGAGGAAAAACTGGGAAGAGAAATGAGAGAGATGCAAGAAAAGCATGACAAACAGGTCGATAACTTGATAAAGGAGACCCAAAAAATGCTGAAGAAAATAACATCTAACTGTCCTCCCCCCCAATTAGTTTACATCTCATTAAAGGAAACATGTACAGACATATCTCAGACAGTATACATTTATTATATATAAACACAATCACTTTCACATGTGACAATTATTATTCATCAGTTAAAACAATTCATAGGACTAATAACAAAACATTTAAAATGAAAATTTTTGACTTTGAGGAGTTTACAGTCTAAGGGAAGCAGAAGAGAAAGAACATCAAAGGGGAGGAAGAGACCCAGAGCAATTAACATGAAGTGATGTGTATGTGTGTGTTCATTAACTCAGGAAAGAAAGCTAATAGACATCATCAATAAAACACTATTTTTAACCTTGCAAAATTAATTGTGGTATTGGTGGTAGACGGTGTGGTTTTCATATTGGTACCCATTGGCAAAACTAACATTATCAGTCCAACTTATAAGCCAGAGTTCTCTAAACATTAGAGAAGGCAATTCAATTTAATTCATTCCAAAGCATATATTTATTAACTACCTACTATGCAACACACACACACACACACACTCACACACACATATATATATGTGTGTATATGTGTATATATACATATACACAAATACATATATATATACACATACATACAATATTAATATTATACAATATAATATTACACATATTAAATATTATAATTTAATTTTATAAATGATAGTATATTGCAAAAAATTTACTTTTTAAAAAAACTCTTATTGCCTACTCAAACACTCTTTTAAAATCTTAAAAATCTAAACACGATGATTTTTCCCCAAATAAACTTGTCGTTTTGCACTTACGCTACATATACCTGTCCTAGGATACTTCAAATAGTATAATGATACATTACTAGAGCTAAATTATAGAATTCTGATCAAGATAGCTCATCAGATTTGAAAGCTCAGCTATTATAGGAAATGTATGTGCTACTCTTGCCCATTAGAAAATTATTACCAAAGATTAAGGTCTAATTTTGTATGTGTGATTTTAGTTCCAGGGCCTATCAGTTCATGGCTCATAATAGGTATTTACTACATGATTGCTTTGTAAGGCAGATAGTGGTGCAGTAGATAGAGCACCAGTGCAGGAGTCAGGAGGACCTGAGTTCAAATATCACCTTAGACACTTGATACTCACTAGTTGTGTGACCTTGGGCAAGTCACTTAATCCCAATTGCCTCATCCTGGGTCATCTCCAGTCATCCTGATGTATGTCTGGTCACTGGGTTCAGATGACTATGGAGGAGAAGTGAGGCTAGTGACCTGCACAGCCCTCCCTCACTCAAAACAAAGTCAAGTGCAAGTCATGTCATTATTCCTCTGATGGCATGGTCTTCTTTGGCAATGAAGGATGAACATACACACTTTGGATTGAATTCAATGAAAGAGAATTGCCCTCTGTTGTATTTAGGGAACTAATGGACCACCGATGATGGTTTCCCAAGCAGTTTTCAACATAAAGACCACATCCTCTACCATCATCTCAATTAATCTTACTAGGTTAGTGATGTTAAGTTTTATGGATAATACCTACTGGCCTCTTTCCTGGGTTAGTATATTTGGCTACAGCATCTGTCATCATCATCATCAACAGCTACAAACATCAGGAAGGGAAAATTTGTTTCATTCATTTAATAAAGAATAATGCCACATTTAGACTTGTGATTGCCACACTTTAGAAAGCACATTAAATAGTACTTGCCACTATTTTCTACCTAAAGTAAAGTGATGACAGTGATGAAGAGAATCAAGATTAAATCATGAGACTTCAATTGAAGAAACTGGGCATATTTACCCTGGAAAAGAGAAGTCTTTGGAGGGAGTGAAGCATGACAGCTACGTTCTTTTACTCAAAAAGAGTCTTCTACAAGACAGATTAGACTTTTTCCATTCATGCTAATGAGTCAAATCTGGAAAAAGCTTTAGGCTTGTTTCAAGCCAAGTCAGACTCAAAACCAGTTAAGGATATCCAAACATCAGGTAAACTTGATTGGGAGATGATGTTCTCATTATCAATGGTGATAAAATGGAGGCTGGATGACCATTTGGAAGGTTATTGTTGAGGTGACTCTTGTCCAAGTATGATTTTACTTTGTGGCTCTGAAGTCCCTTACCCTTTATAAATTCTATAGGAGGACAAAAATCTGATTTTTATCATTCCTTTCTTGTCTTATCTCTTCTAGACTCTGAGAACATGGTCCATTCATATTCTTCTCCTCTCCCTCTCTCTCTCATTCCCACCTTTCCTCTCCCTCTCTCTCACTAACCCTCTCTCCATCTGATCCTTCTTTCTCTTTGTGTGTATCTGTATACATACACACATGTGTGCTTATCTGTATGCTATGTATATATGTTTACTTTTTTGGTTACTTTTCGCCATTAACGTTACTGAACATTTCAAATTAAAATTACAATTGATTTTTCTCTGATCAACATCAATAAGCATAGAAGAGACTTTACTGAAGTCCCATGTTACATAGCTATTGGGTGGTAGAACCAGGAATTTGAATCCAAGTCACCTGACTCGAAATTCTGTGCTTCTTTCACTGCACCACATGATCTCTAAGGCATCTTGCATTTGCCACACAAAAAGTAACAGAGCAGACCAGTGCATTAATGACTTAGTAGTGAAATACAGCGTAATGGGAAGAATAATGAACTTTGTGGCAAAGGACCTTTGTCTGCATGCTGGTTCTGTCATTTTCTAACTGTAAGACCTTGAACAAGCCACTTGCTTTCTCTGTACTTCACTTTTCTCACTTGAATAATGAGGCAGGTTTTCCAAATTCCCAGTCCAGCACTTTATCAACTACATCTCACTTTTTTCTTCTCAATAGCTAAAATATTCTCATATTTTTCTCTGTGTGCTTTGCTTTCAGCAGACTAGATCATAGAATTAGATTTAGAATGGGCACCAGAAGTGATCTGATTGAGAGGCAGCTAGGGAATGCAATAGACAGAGCACTGGACCTTTAGTCAAGAAAATCTGAATTCAAATTTGGCCTCAGAAACCATGTGATTCTGAGTAAATAATTTATCCTCTTTTTTTCTCCTCATTTTCTTTATCTGTAAAATAGAGGCAAAAAGTGACACCTACATCTTGGGATTGTTAAGACTACATGATGATATAATATATCTTCTGTACTGTACAATCCTTAAAACCCTCCGTAAGTATTAATTGTTGTTTTTATTAGAATTGTTAGTGTATCATCATCATTATTAACCTTTCTGGATATAAGTATGAATTTCCTTTATAACATATGGTTATTTGCCCTATTTGAAGGCCTCCAATGCAGAAGAGGGTTTCTTTCTTTAGATTAGCCTTTGAAAAGCTTTGATCAGCTTTTTCACACCTTTGAAAAATCCTAGTGGCCAAGACATCTCTTCTTATATCAATTGATAATGGCTGCTTCTATGTAATTTCAAACCATTTGCCTAGAATTCCATAAATTCCTTGAGGATACATCCCGTAGTCACTACTTCTTTCTTTAGCAATGTTTGCATGTATAGTAGGCAGGAAACCAACATGCTGTAATTGCACAAGAAGATGAGATGTACATTAGAAAACCTGTCATTGAATTATATGGTCATAGATTTAAAGCTTGTAAGACACTTAGAGGCCATCTGAATAATTTTCCTACAGTCACACAGCTAGCAAGTGCTTGAAGTTAAAAAAGGATATTAACACTCTGAGGTCAGCATGAATGAGTTATGTACAGCCAATTCAGCCTAGGCCACCAGATCACTTTTGTCCCAAGAAAAAAAAACAAAAGTAGTCATTAAACAAGATGCAATGGAGCATTTAACATGGTTCTGTATTATAGAAAAACTTCTAGGAAGTGTGAGGAAATACTAATGAACTGTGTGGATGGTAATAAGTTTCAAGGTGTGGCAAGTAGACATGAAGACAAAAAAACCCATAAAAATAGATCTAAGGAGATGAGATTTATAAAAATAGTGATAAAAATAAATTTATTAGGGAAAATACAAACTTAATACTTTGATGGGGAATTTGCCTATGAATCTCCTATCCTTTTGCACATAGGCAACTGCTACCAATGAGTTTGAAAAGTAGACAAGACAATTGCCTTCTTCATATATATTTTCAACATATAGAAATGACAATATTTTCTTGTAATTATGCTGTTGTGGAATGTGAAAGAGGAGGAAAATATGCAAATTCAAAAGGAGATGATTTCATTGCTTTTAAAATTTTGTTTATTCTACATTGTGAGAATTTCAGATTTCCAAGTTATCTCAGTCATACCAGAGTAAAGAACAGGAGAGTAGTAAACACACCTCTCCTCCCACCTTGGTAGAAATGAAAACTTAGAAGTCCCTAGAAGCATCTCAGAAAACATTTGCACAAAACCCCTGAAGCTTGGGATGGTGTGCCCTTCACCCTAGAAGAAGAACCCCACTTTAGCAGAGTTAAAAGTCAAGAAATATATTGGAAAAATGAGCAAGCAACAGAAAAGAAACAATTATGACTATAGAAAGTTATTATTGTGACAAGGAATATCAAAACACATTCAGAAGAAAATAATAAACTCTAAATAACAATATCCAAAACTCCAATAAAAATATGAATTAGTCTCATGACATGAAAAAGCTCAAAGAAGATTTTTAAAATTAAGTAAAAGAGATAGAGGAAAAATTGAGAGTAATGCAATAAAATAATGAAAAAGAGCAAACAGTTTGGTGAAGGAGGCACACACACATACACACACACACAAATTCACACACACACAAATACTGAAAAAAATAACACCTTAAAAACAGAAGAGATCAGATGGCAAAAGAGGTTCAAAAAGCCAATGAGGATATGAATATTTTGAAAAGTAGCATTGACTGAAGGGAAATAGAGGCACCAAATTTTACTGAAGAAAAGAACTCCATAAATACTAGAATAGGTCAAATGGAAAAGAAAGAAATACAAAAGTTCATTAAAGAAAATAATTCCAATTAGAATTGAGCAAGTGGAAGCTAATGACTCTACAAGACATCAAGAAGCAATAAAATGAAACTAAAAGAATGGGGAAACTATGACAGTGTGAAATATCTCATTGGAAAAGCAACTGACCTGGAAATTAGATCCAGGAAAGATAAGCTAAAATTATTAGACTTCCTGAAAGTCATGATAAAAAGAGAGCCTAGACATTACCTTTCAAGAAATTATCAAGAAAAAGTGACCTGGTATTCTAGAAACAGATAGTAGAATAGAAATTGAGAGAATGCGTTGATCACCTCCTGAGAGAGATCCCCAAAAGAAAACTCACAGGAATATTACAACCGAAGTCCAAAGCTTCTAGGTCAAGGAGAAAATATTTCAAGCAGCCAGAAAGAAACAATTCAAGTATCATGGAGTCAGCGTCAGGATGACATAATATTTAGCAGCTTATAGATTAAAGGATCACCATACTTGAGATATGATACCCCAGAGGCAAAAGAGCTATGGTTACAACCAAGAATCACCTACCCAGCAAAACAATGTAGTCCTTCAGGAGAAAAAATTGAACATTCAATAAAATAGGGGACTTTCAAAGTTTTTGATGAAAAGACCAGAGTCTAACAGAAAATCTTACTCTAAGGAGCATTAAAAGATAAACAGGAAAATAAAATCATAAGAGAGTCAATATGTTAAAATGTTTACATTCCTCCATGTGAAGATGATACTTGTAACATGTAAAATCTTTCTTCTTATTATGACAGAAGAAGTATATAGAGAAAGAGGACACAGATATATTGTGATGGGAAGATATATGAAAAAATAAAAATAAAGGGTAAGAAAGACAAATGCATTGAGAGAAAGGGAAAGGTAAAATTAGGTAAATTTTGTGACATAAAAGAGGCAGGAAAGAGCTCTTACAGAGGAGGAGTGGGGTGGCAGGGAACCTTGAACCTTACTATCATTAGAATTGGCTCAAAGAAGGAATGACATACACACTCAGTTGAATATAGAAATCTATCTTATCCTACAGGAAAGTAAGAGTGAAAAGGTATAAAAAGAGGTATTCTCATATAAGGAGCATGGATTAGGGAAGATAGTTGTCAGAGGTAAAATACTTTTGAGGATGAGAAAGTGAAATAAGAGAGAGAATAGAACCAATGAGAGGGATAGGGTGGAATGACATATAATTAACCCTCATAAGGGTAAAAAATTGAAGGAAGTTTCTCTGCTAAAGACCTCTCAAAAATATAGAGAAATGAATCAAATTTATTTTAACATAATCCCATTCTTTAATTGATAAATGACCAAAAATATAAAATATTTTTTCAGATGAAGTAATCAAAGTTGTCTATAGTCATGTAAAAATTCTCTAAATCTCTATTGACTGGAGAAATTCAAATTACAATAATTCTGAGTCATCTCCTCACATGTACTACATTTGCCAATAGGTCAGAAAAGGGAAATGACAAATATTGAAGGGAGTGTAGGAAAGTTGAGACACTAATGCACTGCCAGTGGAGTTGTAAGCTGATCCACCCATTAAATAGAGCAATTGGGAACCATGGTCAAAGGTCTAAAAAACCAAGGATATTCTTCAACCTAGTGGTACCACTATCAGGTCTATATCCTAGAAGTTAGAAAAGCGAAAAGGAAAATAACCTACATGTACGAAGTTATTTATGACTTCTCTTTTCTAGTGGCAATGAATTGGAAATTGAGGAGATAACCATCAATTGGGGAATGGCTGAACAAGTCATGGTATATGATTGTGTTGGAAAACTATTATCTTATGAAAATAATGAACTAGATGCTCTCATAAAAAAACTGAAAAGATTTACATGAACTAATGCAAAATGCAATGAGTAGAACCAGAAGAAAATTGTATACAGTAAGAGCAATTTGATGATAAACTGTGAATGCAGCAATACAATGATCCAAGAAAATTTTGAAGGACTTACAATGAAAAATACTATCCATTCCCAGAGAAAGAACTAAAGGGAATCTGATTACAGTTCAAAGAAAATATTTTTTTTAAACTTTGGTTTTCTGTTTTCAAATTTTGATATATATTTCCTTTTACGATACAAGTAATGTGAAAATACATTTTGTGTGACTACACTGTATAGCCTATATCAAATTGCTTATCTTCTTAATGAGGGAGGTAGTGTTGGAGGGGGAGAATCTGGAATTCAAAAATAAAAAAGAAATATATGCTGAAAATTTTCTTTACATTTAATTGGGGAAAATAAAATATTAAATGTAAAAAAATAAAATGAAAGGGAATCTTGGAAATAATCTATTCTCACCTCTTTGTTTTCTGTTTAACCTCAGGACACCAGGGCTTTGCCATCTATGCTGCCACCAAAACTTTTGGTGTTCTGTAGCTTTCCATCTGTCTTGAAGTTGAATTCCATTATATGTGTTGGTTTTCCCTAATACAGCATGAGTTCTTTGAGACTGACTACTGTTTTGATTTTTCTATTTACATGCACAGTCATATGCACATATTGAGCACTTTTATCTATAACTAAATA
>JAQQSK010014649.1:0-11044 GCA_028658325.1 Potorous gilbertii | reverse complement strand
TTGAGCTGTTTTCCTAACCCTCATTCCAAGTTGAGAAGAATCTAGGATTATAGAATAGAGAAAAGTCAAGTTAGTAAGTATTGATTAAGCTCCTACTCTGTGTCAAGCACTGTGTTAAATTCTGGGGATACAAAGAGAATAAAAAAAACCGGTCTCAGCTTTCAGGGAGTTCACAGTCTAATGTGGGAGATAATATTCAAACAACTATGTACAGATGTAATAGTGATTCTCTGGTCCTGTCTACCTGAAAGCCAGCTTTATTGTGTTTCTCCCTTTTCTGAGGATTCTCTAATATTCATAGAGGAGAAGGGGGGTCTCTGTCATTGGCTCAAACCCCAACTGATGTGTTTCTCCAATTTTAGGAGTTCAAATACCTCATTTCCATTTGAACACTAAATAATCAGATTAGCTTTTACAAAGGAATATTTACTTTAAAAATACAGCAAGAGCCAAACATACAAACATTTCCCCCTAATACCAACGAATATCTCCTTAATTCCCAAAAGACAAATGATAGAGGTAGCTGGGATTGAGGTTAAGGTTGTAGCTTGTGGTTGTGCCCTGGTCTTCTGGCTCTGAAGCTGAGTTCTTTCTAGTACAGTCAAACTCTCTCAGAAGAACTTAAACAGTTTACTCAATATCCCATAGAAAGTTAGTCCAGAGCAGGGATTTCAGCCTAGGTCTTTTGCTTTTAATTTTGCTCAGGAGCAAAGCACTTGGAATAGGAAAGTGTTATCCAGGCAATGGATGAAAAAACCTGAGGGTGTAGGGAGGTGACAGAACTTATCCAAAGTCACACAGGTCAAGCGTATGGTACAGCTGGAATTCAACCCAGGCCTTCAACTTCTAACTCTAGATGCAAGTGTTTTTTCCTGCTGTCACAAACCTCTTCAATGAAATTTGTTTAACCCTAAAGCAGGCTCCTGGTTCCAAAGTCTATGAAGAAATAACCATTTTGGAGGCATTACTTTTACTAGTAGGTGTGTATGTAGGGTATATCAATTTTGTACTATATTCCTGGGCAGCAAAGTGGCACAGTGCATAGAGTTTGGGGTCTGGACTTAGGAAGACTCATCTTCCTGAGTTCAAAACCAGGCTCAGATTTTTATTAGCTGTGTGACCCTGGGTAAATCACTTAACCCTGTATGCCTCAGTTTCCCCACCTTTAAAATCATTTGAAGAAAGAAATGGCAAACCACTCCAGTATCTTGGCCAAGAAGACTCTAAATGGGGTCATGAAGAGTGAAACACAAATGAAATGACTGGAAAACACCAATAGTGGCAACCTTTCCCTGATGAGGAAGGTACCCAGTGCCGTAGTACATGGTCTGGTTATCACATAGGTGATAGCACAAGGATTAGAGGTGGGGCTGGACTAGTGTGTCCAACTCATGGTTGCTCAAGACTCCATTCTGGATGTTAACAAGAATCCTGGGAAACAAGGAGGAACACTACAGAATTCAACTAGGAAGACAGTGACTGGATTCAAAGTGGCAGACACTGCATGCAAACCAGAGTCTGCTTTTGGATTTGGAGTCAGGAAGACCTAAATTCCAATTCCATCTCTTACATTTACAAGTTATGTGACTATTGGCAGGTCACTTGACTTCTCTGACCCGAGGTTTTTTCTTCTGTAAGACGGGAATAATAATATTTATTTATAATCACTTCACAGAGCTGTCATGAGGCTTAAATGAGATGTCAGGCAGCCAGGTGACACGGTGGATAGAGCTCTGGACCTGGAATCAGGAAGGCCTGAGTTCAGAGCTTATCTCAGACTCTGAATAAGCCACTTAATCTCTGTTTGTTTCATTTTTCTCCTCTGTAAAATGAGGAGAATGATAGTACCTAGCTCTAGGGATCAAATGAGATAATTCTAAAAGGCTTCATAAACCTGGAAATGCTACATAAATGCTATTATTAGAATGTATTTAAAGCACTCTGCAAACTCTAAAGTGCTATCTAAATATCAGTTGTAATTATTAAGATGGGAATAAGGCTTAGGTAAATCAAGGAAGTTTGACACTAATCAAATTTCTTGTGTTTGAATAGTATTTCTATCATTTGCTGGTTTTGTGTCCTTGAATAAGTCAAATGGTTTTCCATGAGAGATGTTGGTTCAGACTTTTCATTTCATCTGTGTAGGGCATACCTGAAATGGAAACTCCCTCTTCTAATACAGATTGACAACTCATTGGTAATTTACAGTCTTAGTTACCAAATGAGACTTTGCTTCTCAGTGGGAATGGTTAATTGTCAGAGATCATAGTATCTTTCCCACTCAGTTTAACCTTTTTTTTAGATATAGAGCTCCTTGTTGAAATAGCTGAGTACAAAAAAGTAGTTAAAACCCTTTTTCTACTTCATGGATCTGTGATTTCAGTTATGTGAGCACACCTTACTTTGATACATACTGCAATCCTCTTTTCATCCAAGTAGATGGCTTTTTAAAGTTGCTGTGGCTGAAAAAATTTATCATTTAGTGGCCAAGCCTCTCTTTGGGTTCAGCCTCTCTGAACTTAGAACATAGAGACCTTCCCCTCCAGCCCTTCCCCATTTCACTTCTATATTCTAAGGCCCCTTCTAAGATTAGTGTTCTATGATAAAGAAAATTGGGCAATAATGTGTTAGCACTGACAGCATGACAATCCTGAGACTGTATTTTCCCAATCCTTATTTTTTTTGCTGTCCATTTTTCAATGTTACTCAAAATCCCTCTCCCAACACCTATTTAACTGCCTGTGTTTGATGATGTATTCCCTCAAGGTGCAACACAAAACCTAGATTCACTCATTAACTACTTTCCTTAGCCTCTCTGGAACTTTGCCTTCCTTCTTACAACTTGACTTCTGACCTAGACCTTCCCCCCACAGACTGTTTAAAGAGACTCTAGGAAACCAAAACCCTAGTGTATATAAAACACACACTTAAACAGAATATAACAAGGTTTTAAATTGTGCATAAGATAGTTTCTTCATGGTTGCCAAAGACAATGCTTTCTTCTAATAGAGACAAGTTGCCACAGTTGCTGTAGGTTAACTTTTATTCAGACATGGGGACTACCCATACAAGACTCAGTTCCTGCCCTCAGGGAGCTACTAATTCAAAAGCAGAGAAGACTTAGACTGGAGAGAAGTACTGAATGGTTTGGGAATCATCATTCTGGACAGTGGTGTCATACTTCTGCCTATTTGTCTTTATCATAGAATGTTGAATTTAGAACAGACCATAGAGCTGAGACTTTAGTTAGAATGGTCATTATGTTCTAAGTTCAGAGCGATGAATCTCTAAGACTAGAGTCTCAGGGCTAGAAAGGCTCCTAGGGGGCCATCCAGTCTAACATAAACTTGCCTATGGATCCCCTCTGCAACATTTTTAGTAAGTGTAGATCCAGCTTCTAGAAGATTTCCAGTGAAGATGAATTCGCTCTCTCACAGGGCAGGCCCTTCTACTTTTGTGTGGCTCTAATTGTTTTGGAAATGATTCCATATATCCAGTATATATCTGCCTATCATAATTTCTTTCCATTCATTCTAGTATTGTCCTTTAGTGCAAATATCCATCCCCCTTTCACATAACTTGCTTTCACTTCTATGAAATCATCTACTGTGTACCTTCTAACTTTGCTTCTTCAAGATAAACATCTCAACTTCCTTCAACCATCCTCTAATGGCATCATCTCCAGTCCTTTAATCATTTTACACTCTCTCCTCTGGACATGCTCCAGATTTTCACTCTCCTTCACAAAAGGTGTTTCCAGAATGGAACATAATATTGAAGATGTGGTTTGGCTAGACCAGAGTGCAGTAGGACTGCATTTCCCTCAGTATGGATGCCATGCATCTAGTAATAAAGCCTAACATTGGATTAGGTTTTTTTTTTTGGCCTGTGGACCACATTGCTATGTGGAGTCCAGACCAAGGAGACCCTCTATATTTTTCATTTCTCTTCTACATTGTATCTCTGTCTTTGTAAAGACTCTCCCTCATGTACTGTCATGCCATGTACTCCCTCCTTACAGAAGTAAGCCTCTTAGAACCTCTAGGCTCCCTCAAAGCTCAGTTCAAGCACCATCTCCTTAAGGAATTTTTTGATTCCCACCAACTGGTCGTACTCCTCCCCCCCTTTTCAGTTACCTTGCATTTATTTTTGTAGATACTTTATATCCATTTATGTGTGTATATTATGTGTGTGACAATCAGTCAGTAGATATTTATTATAATAATATTTATTATAATAAGAAATATTTATTACAATAAACAATAAACATTTATTAAGTGCCTTAGCACTGTGCTAAGTGCTGGAGATTCAAAGAGAGGCAAAAGACAGCCTCTGTTCTCAAGGAGACCAACATAAGCTCATTGAAGTTAAAGACTATTGAGTTTTTGTCTTTGTATCCCTATCTAAGACAGTGCCTACCACGAAGTAGGTGGTTAATAAGTGCATATTGGTTGGAAGATAGTATTCATCCTTAGCTTCTTGTGGTATGAGGGGGTAGGATGCCGAGGCTTTCCTGCATCATTACCCTTGAAACTGGAAGGTCTAGATTTGAGTCCTGAGTCTGAGTTAGTTGTGTGACCTTAGGCAAGTCATTTCTATTCTCTCTTCCGTGGAATAGATAGATGAGCATTTATCCTTTTTTGCAGACACCTCACTATGGCATAGAGATGACTCTGGGTTCTTGAAGGTTATATCAATTCTTTTAAGTTCTACCAGACTGGAAAGGATTTGAGCACAGGCCACCTGTCTTCTGATGAGTCATTGGACATAAGCCCTTTTATTTCAAATCTATCATTTTTTTTTCCACTGAGCTAATCCATGAAAATGAGATAAAGTGTACAAAGAGGTTTGGAAAAATGTGGAAAGCATTTAACTAATAATATAAGTATTCTTACTGTATCATCTCTACAGAAACTGAGAGGGCAAGAGTGTTGAAACAACTCCCCACGTGGGCTGCTGCTCCTGAGAAATCCCTCCCAGCGCCTCTGTTCTCAGGAGAAAGGGCCCCATTTGGTGAGTGGGGAAGGTGTGTGTTTTCCCCTGTTTCTGTGTGTGTCTCCATGTGTCTTTGTGTGGGTGTGTAACACTTGAGCTCTGTGTAGGCTGAACACTTCATTCATGAGGTCCCACAATTTTCTCCTTTGAAAAGTTCTCAACTCGTGAAAGGTTACATTTTCTTTGTTCATGCAAATCTCAGTAATCAGCCTTTCTTGGTTCTCTTCCCCCCTGGATTATGTGTAGATTTCATACCTTGTGATCTGTATGCAAAGGAAAAATATAATCCTATAATATGCTATATATTTTAATGACCTGTAAAATATTTTTCAATGATTGTTTTTCACATTTCATTACCATCGAGTATCTGAATTCCTCTATTTCTGACACCAGCATTTTTTAGCGACCAGATGTAATTCTAGTGTTAAGACACGCCTCTGGACATGAGAACCTGGGCATAATTTTAGAGCACTTCTCACACAATTTCTCTGGCTTGTGCTCCTGCCAAGGAAACAAGGAGAACTTCATTTTCTGGCTCATTTTGCTTAAATAAGTTCCCAGTTTTCTAGCAAGCATTAAGGCTAACTAGGGTGTCAAATAAAGAATAGGACTTATTTATGCAATAAATAAAGATTTATACCTGAGCCTGTGAAGGAAATAACAACAACTCTGACAAACCTTTTCCCATAGAAATGTATGCAATGTTTCTGACTTATAGGATTGTCCTATATGGCTAGAGGTTATTAGAGAATCAGCTTTCTCCTTTTCTCCACATTGGGGCTCCCAAACCCTTAGACCTACATGGTTCACATAACTTGGCATCAATGGAGGACAAGTTCTGGCTTAAAATCTTCATTTCATGGCTCTGTGACTCATTGCTTTTCAGTTCCTTCCCATCCTCTGGGATTATATTCTGTGGGTCCCTGCTACAATGACTTTCTCTTCCCTTTAGCTCTCTTGACCCTAGCTGCTTCCTTACACAGGCTTCTTCAGCATAAATCTCTTTCCATGTCCACTTGTGTCTCAATATCTCTGTCTCTTGTGTCAGTTCTCATTTCCATTTGGTTTGCCACTCTCTCTGGATGCCTATGGTGTTTTTCATATTCTCCATATCCCTTGCAAGTTCTCTGCCTAAGGGGTGGGTATAGCTTACTAAATTTCCTTTGGTAAATGTCCACTACATAGGAAAGGGTACAAAAGACAATTGTTAAGAGCCCAGCTGTTATTGCCCTTGTGATATGGTCATCATTACCCTTCCCTTCATCCTCTGTGACTGAGAACTCAGGCATCTTGTACCATAGTCCAACAAAGTTAAATTTCTCAAGGACATATACAACAAAAGAGAATAAAAAAAGGAATGCATCAGGAAGGCCACATAGGGGATCAAGAGTAGACTCCCAGAGCCACACTACTCTGTTAAGAAGACATCGTACTTGATTTTCTTACTTTTTCAAGTCAATAATTTTTTGTCTTATTAGCTAAAGATAGGATGAAGACCAGTTTAGAATGTCACCTCAGAGTTCTGGGTCTCCTCTAAGAGTAGAAGAGAGAATGAGGCCCTTATATGGATGATGGGTGACAGATGCTACCTTTCTGTTAGTGCGACTCATTGTCTTGCTTGCATTGAGGTGGTAACAAAAAGACATGCTTTGAGTGTCTATTGGGTGCAAGGAAATATATAGTTGCAAAGACTGGCATGTCAGTAAGAATCTATCCCATAGTACAAATATGATATGGAAGTCATAGACTTATAGAATCTCTGGGCTAGAGGAGAGGGGTGTTAGCCCTTAGAGGTCATCTAGTCTAACTTCCTACTCAGTAGAAGAATCCATTCTGTAGCATCTCTGACAGATAAACAGCTTCTCTCAAATGTTCCAGGTGATGGGGAGCTTTCTGCCTTATCAATGTATGCCATTTCATTGTTCAGAATTTCTTTATTAAACCCAAATCTGATTCTGTATAACTTCTACCCATTACTGTTGTTTCTTTCTGGGACCAAGGAGAACAAGTCTTGGGTATGGAGTGAAACGGAAATTGTTGTCCATAGCTCTCCCTTATAAATCATAGATAGTGTTTTGAAAAGGTGGCATAATGAAGTCAAAAGACAGGTGAATTTAATATCAGAAGGCCTGGGTTTGAATCCTTAATTGCTATTTATTATGTGACCTTGAGGAAGTAAACTCTCTGTGCATTGTTTTCCTTATATATAACATGGGGAAAATGGTACCTCAAAACTTGAAGTGCTGTACAAATGAGATCTGTTGTTACTTTTAGAACTTGGATACTCCTTAGGATGTAAAATATTATAGCATTGGAAAGACCCTGAGAGCTCCCCAAAGTCCAACCCCATCACTTTAATGATAAGGAAACCGAGGCATGGAGATTCCAAGTGACTTACTCAGTGTTACATAGAACAGACCCAGAATGATAAGTTTTCCAGTCTAATGCTCTTATAAAATTACTTGTATAATTTTAGTTTTATTTATGTCGTCATTTTTTAACACCCTTGTCCCTGAATAGAACCTACCCTTTTAACCATGAGGGCCTTGGTTCAGATCTTTATTCTTCATGGCCTTGAACAAGTTATGTAACCTCTCTAAGTCTCAGTTTCCTTATCTATTAAATGAGAGAGATTTGGATTAGTTGACCTCTGAGTTCTCTTCCATCTCTCATTTTTTGGTGGGGAGTAATTACTTTTTTTTACATATGAAGTCATGCAAAACATATTTCTATATTAGCCATGTTACAAAAAAGCAAGAAAGATAAAGAAAGTGAAAAATAATTACTTCAGTCTTCACTCAGAGTTCATCGTTCTCTCTTTGGAGGTGGATAGCATTTTTCATTATGAGAACTTTGGAATTTGTTGAATCATTGCCTTGGTCAGAGTAGTCTTTCATAGTTGAACATTTTTTCAATATTGCTGTTACTGTATGCAATGTTCTCCTGGTTCCGCTCACTTCACTTTGTATCAGTTTGTATAAGTCTCCTCAGATTTTTCTGAAACCACCTTCCTTATCATTTCTTATAGTACAATAGCATTCCATCAAAATCATATATTACAACTTATTCATTCATTCCCCAGTTGATGGGCATCCCTTCAATTTCTAATTCTTTGTCACCACAGAAAGAGCTGCTATAAATATTTTTGTATATATAGGTCTCTTCCCTTTTTCTTTGATCTCTTTGGTATACAAACCTAGCGGAGGTATCCTTCCATCTCTGAGACTGTGATTTTAAGCATAGTTAGACACAACAAATAAACATACTAAACAACCTTATTCTGTGCCCATAATTGTCTACCTCTGTATTGAGAAGAAAAAAGTCTATTTCTTCATTAGTATTCTAGAGTCAAGACAGGTCGTTGTATTGATCTGATCTATTCTTCTTTCTAGTATTTCATACAAGCTTTTTGCCTCAAAGGGTATAGATTTTCTTTGCTCAGGTCATTTGTACGTAGACATATGTGTGAATTCTGTGATAGCAGCCAGCTCCCTTCAAGGGGCTTCAACAAATGAGCACCCTGGTTCCCATGTTCATACCAAGGTCATTATCTGGTTAAATTGCTCTAGTGTGAACATTAGCTGACATAATCATAGGGTGTATTAACTCTGATTTTCTAGTTGTATTTTAGAGGCATTTTAAAAGCTTTTGCTGGAGTCTGCATGTGCTACAGAAATTAAATTTAGACTGTGATTTTATTACCCTTTTTATTTAATTTATCTTAACTGTTGCTTTCAAGCTGTGAGCCAGCTGTTGACTTTGAAAAAACATTGTTCAATTTGAAAGGAGCATTTTAAAGCTTAATGTAATGGCTGTAAGTAATCACTCCAGCAATTATACTCTCTGGTGTTGTGCGTCACCATTGTCATGTTGGGGATTGGAAGGAACAGGCCTACTATTAAAGGGAAGGAATGTTCTATAGATGCCTAATGGTTAGGGGGAAGCTGATGGTTTTAGAAGCTAGAGGCGATGGTAGAAGCATCTTGTATTTTCCTTTGGGCCCATGGCCCCACGTGATGGGGTCTGTTGAGGTTGAATCATTGACTTGTAGAGTATTATAGCTTGGAAGGACCTTCGAACAGATCAGAGCAGGAAGAGGCTTTAGAATGTAGACTATAGGCCCAAAGTTTTAGAAGGAACCCAAGAAGTCACTTAATTTTTTTAGATCATAGACTCATAGCCTCAGAGCTTTGGAAAATTATATAGTTCAGCTCTCTCATTTTACAGCTATGAAAACTGAGGCCCAGAGGGGTTAAGTGATTTGTCCAGGGTGATGTAGAAATTGGCAGAGTCAAGATTTAAATTCAGACCCTCCAACTCTAAATCCAGTGCTCTTTTCATTGCACTATGCTGCTTCCTATATTTCACCCCCCACCTTTTTTGACAGGTTAGAAAATCTGAAGAAGCTCAGAAAACAAATTATGACCTGACTTGGCCAGGTCATAGATCTAATAAGTGGAGGTATCTAAAAACTGAATTGTTTGTGGTCTGGGATCCTGTGACCAATCCTCAGACATATATCTAGATTCTTACCTTGGATTTCTTTTGGGATCTTTTGGGGACATCAGTTCCTTTGTGTCTTTTCTTTGTGACAGAACTTGGTGTCCTGTCTTTTCCTTATTCCCTTATCTTTCCAGGGTGAGGATTCCTATTCCTGGATCTCAATTTCCATGGTTGGGAGTCATTGTCTGCTGTTGGAGATGGTTCTAATGATTTATGCTTCTCATTCTGGTCTGTTTGGCCACTGAATCCAGCCCATAATATCAGCGTAGAAAGAACAATGGATTTGGAGTCAGGAAATCTGGATCTCTTAGATCTCCCACTTACTACTTGAGTTTTCTCATGTGTAAGATGCAGGCATTGGATTAATTGATAGCTAAGGTCCTTCATGGCTCTGAATTCTATGAATCCATGAAATGCCGGTAGAACCAAGGAGCTACTGAAAGAAGGCTTCTTAGATTGTTATTGGGTCCCCTAGTGTACTAGACTTACTATACATTTATCTCTTTATTGATGGGTTTCTCTGTAGGCACTGAAGATGATAACCACAGTGGGTGGGTATCTTTAATAGGTTTCTAATTAACTAAATGGGCTTCCAGTATACCAGGAAGGTACTTCCCTGGCAGAACCATAAGAGCCAACATGGTTTAGTAGAAAAAGCTTCAGAAACCCTGGGTCCCAACCCTAGCTCAGCCATTGCTTCCCTGTATGAACTTGAACAGGTAATTTCACTTCTCTGATTTTTAACCTAGAAGACAAGGAGGTTAGACTAGAGGCTGTTGAGGGTCTTCTATAGCTCTAAAATTTTATGTTCTATTTTCTTACTTTCTTTTTTTCAAAAAAGTAGGAGCTTATGCTAATTCACTTAGTCCCCAGCCATACTACTTTTTGTGAGTCTAATTAGCTGTGAAAGTTAAACTGTTTTCAGATGTTTTTCTTGTTTAATGGAGTTGACTTTTCTTCAACCAAGTCTTTCCCCTCTGAAGTGTTAGATGTACTATATTTGTACAATAGAAAGTGTACTGAACCTTGAAGATCTGTGTTCTGATCCTGACAACACTACCTGGTGCTCACATGACCATGGACAAGTCACTCAATGTCTCTGTATGCTAATCTCTGCATCTGCAAAATGAATGGGTTGGCTTGATGACATTCAAAGTCCCCTTCAGCTCTAAATATATTGTCAAAAACTTATTTTTCTGATCTTTGGTTAAAGTGAGAGAGTAAAACGATGTGTTCTAGTTAGTCATTCAATCAGGCGTTTATGAAGTAAATCAATTTACTTACTGTTTTCATTGTTATTGGTTTATTTACTCATTTACGGTGAATGAACTTGTTTATTGTTATTTTTATTATTGGTTTAAGTCAACTTTATTTAGTAAGAAACATTAATGAAGTGTTCACTATATATCAAGCACTATGGTAAATCCTGGGGATAAAAAGAAAGGCAAAATGAAATCTTATTTCTCATGTCGAGAAATTTACCTTCTGCTTGGAGAAGCAGTGTGCTCGTGACCATGGACAAACAGGATATCTCTGTCTCTGTCTC
>JAQQSK010014648.1:0-11044 GCA_028658325.1 Potorous gilbertii | reverse complement strand
CCCCCTACCCCCCTCCCTCCCCATGACAGCATACAATTCTGTATATGTTCGACATATACTTTCCTATTGAGCATATTTTCACTATAGTGATGTTATGTAGTCACACTGACATAAGTGGAAGAAATCATATAACAAATTCATTTTTTAAAAATTCTCTCCTTTCTCCCATCCTCACTCACTGAGAAGGCAAAAAAAAATGTCAATGGTATTTTTCTAAAAGCTCACGTTTTCATCTTAGTTGCTTTATCTAAATAACATTATCTTTGGCCTGTAAATCTCACACACACACACACACACACACACCAGTAAAAACTGGTAAATCTTCAGATTTATTCAACAATTATTTCATGTCATTTTGAACTATAAGTCATAACATTCCTTCCAAGAGGATTCTCTATAGTCTTATAAAGTAGTATAGCTTACCCTTCTGTAGTGAGGGGATTATTAAATCTAATGGTAAACATTAAAATACAAGGTCAAAGTCAAATATGAGTCTCACACCTTAGTCCCATGGTCAAAATGACATTTAAGGAAAGGACAGGATTCTTTTAGGTCACTGTGCCCCTTAATTTCCCTCTGCCTAAGCTATCCCATTGTATAGTAATATAATCCAGCATTCCCATAATATATATTTGCTGCCTTAGAAAGATATCCCACATTAATAAGAAGACTTTCCTAACAGATGTTAGAAAGTTAATTGAAACAGGGTGAGCACTAAAGTTAATTGAAATAAAGAAAGTACAGTAGAGCAAGGTGAAGTCATCTTCACTTAAGGTTCATATTTAGTGGGCAGTCATCCCAACAACATGGCTAAAGAGAATAAAATTTGGGATGTCAGATTTAATGATACAGAAAGTAGAGGTATCCCATTAAAATGCAGTCCAGGTACATAGTCAGAGACAGTTCATGAGCCTGAGGTTTTATTACTGACATTCTCCCATATGATTGGATGCTGTATATTATAATGCAATTTTCAGATGTTCACAGCAAGGTTGTGACACACCAGGATTTAGTCTCTACAAGGTAAGTCCCTTTGCACGTCATTCTGAGGCTTTTACAGATGATGTGAAGCATAACCTTTTGTGCTGAAGCCAATCTAAAAGACAAGTCTGGCTGGCTTTTGCAAAATGGTTCTGTTATTTCCCTGCATTTTATTACTGGGGTCTGAAAATATAAATTGTGCATATTCACTGAACACCTAGTGCTTCCTTTCACTCAGCCAATATCAGTTCGGGGATCATTTTTCAGATGCCTTTTTTCCCCTCCTTTTTATTTGGGATACAGATCAATAAAATCAATAGCAGCTGACTCACACTTGCAACACCTCAACCCCATCTCCTTTGAGAAAGAACGGCCCAGCACCAATGAACTCAGGCCCATTGTCAGTCTGGGGCCTTTTTATTAATATTAAATGGTCATATTAAAAACTCCTCAATTTTGGCTTTAATTTCTTCAGCTCTTTTAGGAAAAAGTAAAGAAAGACATGTCTGTTGTCATAGAAAGAAGCAATAGATTAAAGATTAATGAAAGTAGAGAATGCCAAATTTCATCTGGGTGGGATGGCAATATTGAGACTAGATGGGCTTTCTGTAATAACAAATTAGTATATTTGCTGTTAGCATTTTGGAAATACAGATTGCTGTAAACATCAGAAGGGACAGAGTCAGTCTCTCAATGTACAAAATGCCCAAATGAATAAATCACAACATATAAAGCATCATTCTACCATCAGGTCAATTTGCCATGCAATGACACGCAGTGACAAGGCGTCATGGTACACTGGAGGCAAACAGATGAGGAGCCTCTGTGCTAATTTCACATATTTGATGAAAATTAAAAATAATATTTAGGCGAGAGAGAGGGATGTTCAGTTTTGCCCATTTCTCCCAAATCACAAAATAAATGCATACAAATGTCAGCTAATAGCTAGAATCATGTAAATGTGCCATGAAAGGGAATTGGTTTTCTCAATTTTGTCAAAAGGGAAAAAGTAGCACATTGTAGCATAAAACAAATCAGGATTTTTTACTGTAGGCATATTTCCTAACAAAACTGCTTTATGATTAATGGGAGAAACAGAGTCTGAGGAAGTCAAAAGGGAAGAATTTCTTGATGGGAGAAATGAAAGAATACAAAATTCTCTAAGATCTGTGCTAGCAAATTCATCAAGAAGAGAAGCTCTTTTCCCATTCAGTAGATGAGAGCTCAGACCAAGACACCTCACTGAAATCATTAACTCCTTTTCCCAAACATTACATAAACAAACATATTCTTTTTTCTTTTCCCTTTCCTCCTCCTAAGCTTTCAAACATTTTGATGGAGTGTTTGAAAAGCGGATCAGAACAACTCTTTTGGATGGTGTTAGAATAAACAGAACATTGAAAATAGATGGCAATGAAGCACAAAGGAGGTGTTAAGGAAAAGTGGAGTGAGTTTTATTGAGGAAAAGAAAAAGAAATCCTCCTTTCTTCATTGCCCTTTGTTCAATTGGGGCTAGAGATGCAGGGAAGCTAGTACCAATAGAATGTTTCCAATATGTTGGGAAAAAAAAGTTTGCAAAAGTACACCTATCCCAAAAGTAGCTTGAGAAAGACAAAATTATAGTCAAGAATAATTATATTTTCTCTCTAATATCTAACCTCCATTGTGGGTCACTGATTGATTTATAAAATATAGATATAGGTGTGCAATGAGAAGAAAGGCCTATATTAGGGAGTTGGTATATAGTAAGCAAATATCAATCCCCAGGATGTAATTCAACTGGGTTCAATGAGAAGTTTTTAATGTTTTAATGGTAGATGTTCTGGGACATAAAGATGAAAAGAGATGTAGCCTCTGCCCTCAAGGAGCTTCTATTCTCCTAGAGTAGATAGGAGACATGTATGCAGATAAGAATATTACAAAGTTACAGGAATGATAGCACTGCAACAACAGATACTGAGCCGTGTGCCACGGAAACTAAGAGAAAGATCCAAACACACTGTCCAGTGAATATTCAAGGAGTGAGAAGACTTTCCGTTCATATTCTTCTGTCACTTGACTGTACCAATTTATGCCAATCTCTCCATATTATTCAATTTTTATAGAGCAATAGAATTGCATTACAATTATATACCATCATTTGTTCAACTATTTCCCAACTGATGGGCACCTAGTTAGTTTCTAGTTCTTTGGTATAAAATTTGTTGCTAGAGATATCCTTGAACACATGGGTCCTCTCCCCTGTGTTCTTGACTTGCTTCAGGTACTTGCTCAACAGTAACATTTCTGGGTCAGGGGGTATGAACAGCTTGGTGACATTTTGGTTATAGATCCAAATGACTTTGTAGAGTGGTTGAACCAACTCACAGTTCCACCATAGGATAAAAATGTGTGCCTGTCTTCCCACAATGCCTCCAATCATTGCTGTTATCACCTGCAAGAATATGAGGCAGGCCTCATGAATTGGCTTAATTAGTATTTCTCTTTTTGGCAAATTGGAACATTTTTATAGAGTTGTTGATGGCTTGAGTTTATTCTGAAAATCTGTTCCTGAGAGAAAAATTTAAATCTGCAAAAGCTTACATTTTTTTAAAGGACAGAAAGAGTTCAGTGAATTGTATGTTTAACCTGAGAAGAAAGGCCTACATAATGAGTAATTTGGCAAATGCAAATACCTAGGATTTGGAAAAAAACCTAGAAAATCAACAAATAACAACTAAATTAACAAAAAAAAAAAGACACTTTGAAATTCAAAAGAATTTTACTCAAAAAGGAAAACTAAAAAAATATTGACAGACACAAAAGGCTGATTTCTGAAAAAGACCATGAAAGTGGTTAAACCATTAGTTAATTTGATATTTTTAAAGACAGGAGAACCACATTATCATAACAATAAATTCAGAAAATTATAACACCCAATTATGTGGAAAGAAATCTCAAAATTTAAATGAAAATGAATAAATATTTAAAAAATATAAAATGCCTAGATTACCAGAAAAAGAAATCAACAATCTATATACCCCAATCTCAAAAATTAAAACTGGACAAGTGTTAAATAAGCTTCTAAAGAAAAAAATGCTGGACCCAGATGAACTTAAAAGAGAATTCTATTGTATTTAAAAAAATAAATCATGTCTGACTGACTTTATTTAGGATACAGTTGAAAGTAATACCCTACCCCTCAAAATATGACAAAAGATACAAAATAACTAATTTAAGACAATCTTGGATAAATCAAGCCCAGGTTTTAATGGAATTATTCAAGGAAATTTTAAATTTTCTAAAATAAATAAGTCAATACTGACCTTCCAAAAAGGTGAACCAGTCAAATAAATCAGGGATACCATGACCATCTCTCAATTTACACAGAGCTCTTAAAAGAAATTACTAGCTTCATTTTTCCCCTTCAAGTTTTTTTTTTCATTTGCACTTGTATTCACTGCTCACAATTTGGTGTTCATTTTTAATCAGACAAGTGGTGAGTTTTCCTGAATTATCCTAATCATCTTACATTAAATCCAGTCTTTAAAGAAAGAGCACATTGCATGATACAGAAAGAAAGAAATGAATTATTTTATTTTTTTAACCCCTTGTGCACCACAAGATGTTCCTGAAATGGTATCTTAGTTAACTTTACCATAGCAATAGGGCTCTTTCCTTTCCAGTTTAATCTATTTAGTATTTTCTATGTTGATTGATACCTTTTTTCCTTAAGGTTCCCGAACTAGGGCTAATATTGATTGGAAAAGATAACACAAAAAGGAAAATGAGAATTGGTGAAGGGGCTGCTTGAAAATGGACACGCATAAGCTATTAGTAAAATTGTCAACTGGTTTAACCATCTTAGGAAAAAAATTTGGAACTACCCCCCAAAGACAATAAATTGTGCATTCCCATGACCCAGAAATATCACTGTTATTTTTGAGTAGTTTCAGTTATGTTTAAATCTTTCTGATCCCATTTGAGGTTTTCTTGGTAAAGATACTGGAGTGGCTTGTCATTTCCTTCTCCAGTTCATTTTACAGATGAGGCAATTGAGGCAAACAGGGCTCAGTGACTTGTCCAGGCTCATATACCTATTAAGTCTCTGAGGTGAGATTTGAGGTCAGGAAGATGAGTCTTTCTGACTTCAGACCTGGCACTCTATCCAATGGGCTACCTAGGTGCCCTAGAAATACCACTACTATCCTGTAAATCAAGGGAACCAAAGAAGAGGAAAAGAAACCATACACATAAAATTATTTATAGCAACTCTTTTTATGGTGGCAAAAAACTGGAAACTAATTGTGTAAACCTTTTGATCTAGCAATATCTCTACCAGGTACTCATCTCAAAGAGGCAAAGGATCTATATTTTTTTGTAGTGAAGGTGTGGAAACAAGCAAACTGGATGCTCAGCAATTGGGGAATGACAGAACAAATGGTGGCATATGAATGTAATAAAATATTATACTATAAGAAATTAAAGAGATAGTTTAAAATGATCCCGCAAAGACTGATTCATAGTGAAGAAATTAAAACCCAAGAAACAACTTATACCATAACAACTCTGTAAAGAGAAACAGCTAAAAAAAACCATGAAAACTCTGATACATTCAATAACTATCCACAACTCCAGAAACCCAGTAATGAATCATTCTACTCATCTTCTGACAGACAAGGGATACATCCAGGTTCAGAATTCAGACATGATCAGTGTAGGACCTGGCTGGATTGTGCCTATTTAATAAAAAGGTTTGGTTTTATCTTTTATTTAGCAGCTAGTTAGAGGTAGAAGAAAAAAGAAAAGCAAGCAAAAATGGTAGCTGGACTTTTAAAAAAATGCACAGAAGAGAAAAGAAATTAGTTTAATAGGAAATATGAAGAGCAGAAAAAGTTTGAAAATTGATGTGTTGATTTTTACTATGTACTTAAAGAGAAAGGCAAACTGTGTATAATACAGATTTCACAGCTTCATGTACATTTCTCTTTTTCTCCTTTATTTTATATGTACAAATGCTCATTTCACTGTGTGTGGTTCAAAAGGAAAATACACACACACACACACACACACACACACACACAATACATGCGAAAATAAAAAGTAGATTTAACAGGTTTGGGGGAAATTTTTAGATGTTAAAGATAATCTAGCTAAATAAACATTCAATCTTGAAAAAAGGAAAAAACCTAATAAATGGAATTTTCTGGAGAAATATTCACTATGGTTGGGCAGCAACTATAAAATAAAAGTAATGACATGGCCTAAAATAATTCCCAGATTCACAGTCATACCAAGTTACCAAGGGATCACGTTATCAAACTAGAAAACAATAATAAAAAAATTCATCTGAAAGAATGACTATCAAAGGAAAAAATCAAAGAGTAAGAGTCCAGAGGGGCTAGCCGTTCAATGGGATCCAGGATCATATATTTAGAGCTAGAGGATGGTTAGGGGCCATCTGCTCTAAACTCTTTTATTTTACAGATGAAAATACTGAGGCACAGATAAGTGAAGGGACTCGCCTGCAGTCACATGAGAAATATCAAAGCCAGCCTTTGCCCCCACATTTTCCTTACTCTAAGACCGGGGCTTATGCTTCCTCTCAGTCAATATTCTAGAACAGCAATTATCAAACTAAAAATAGAAGAGCTGATCATGAGAGCAGGTACACAACAGTGAGCCCCTCAAACAGTCAGATGCAATAACTTAACATTCACGAAATCAAATAAGAGGAATGGCCATTCCTCTCTTATCCTGGAACAGGATTTGCCAGAAATTAGATTTAGCTCAGTAGTTCACACTAACACTAAAACAAATTCCAAATGTATATTCAACCTAAATATGAAAGGTAACACCATTTAAAACGTCAAAGGAGAATACACAATCAGGTACTTTATAGAACTATTTGTATGGGAAGAATTTTTAACTAACTAAAGGACAAACGTGATCATAAGAGATAAAACGAAATTTTGATTAAGTGAGAAGTTTTTACATGAAAAAAATCATTGTAGTGAGACAAAAAGCTGAGTGAAAAAAAATTGCTGCAAATATCTGATAAATGTCAAGTGTGTGTGTGTGTTCGTCCTTAGTTGCTGAAGAAGACCATGCTATCAGGGAAATAATGACATAACTTGCACTTGACTTTGTTTTGAGTGAGGGAGGGCTGTGCAGGTCACCAGCCTCACTTCTCCTCCAGGGCCCATATTCATCAGGATGACTGGAGATGACCCAGGATGAGGCAATTGGGGTTAAGTGACTTGCCCAAGGTCACACAGCTAGTGAGTGTCAAATGTCTGAGGTGAGATTTGAAGTCAGGTCCTCCTGACACCTGCACTGGTGCTCTATCCACTGCACTATCTAGCTGCCCAAATGTCAGCTATCCAAAGTGTGTAGGGAACTGACAGAATTTTACAGTGCAGGGTGTCCCAAAACTCTTAGTGCTGTTTTAAGCTACTAAAGATTAACCCTAAAAGGGCACTAAGACTTTTGGGACACTATGTAAGAGCAAGCATTTTCGTGCATATGTGACAAAAGAAAATGAAGAAGTAAGGCAAATCATGAAGACAATATGAAATTATGAAGAGAAATGCAAAATAAAACAACACTTGATTTTTGCTCCATTCACATTAGACAAAGATGATCAAAGATGAGTACTAATGGACTCTACATACAATGTGAATTTGTCCAAATATTCTGGTAAATAATTCTTGATAAGTCACTAAACTCCAACTCCAGAAGACTCATGTTGGAAAAACACTCTCCACATCCAGAAAAAGAGCTATGGAGTTTGAATGCAGATTGAAGTGTACTATTTGCTCTTTTATTGTTGTTCCTTCTTTCTCATGGTTCCTCCCATTGGTTCTAATTCTTTTTTATAACACAACTAGTGTGAAAATATGTTTAATATGAATTTATAAGTAGAGCCTGTATCAGATCTCATGCCATCTTGGGGAGGGAAGGAAGGGGAAAAATTTAGAACTCAAAATCTTATGGAAGTGAATGTTGAAAACTAAAAATTAATAATTAATACAAAAGGAAAAGTCACAAAATTCTAAATACCATTTGATGCAGTTGTTTCACTGTTAAGTATATAAAATGATGGAAGAAAAAGGCTCACATATATCAGCATGAATTATAGCAGCACTTTTTGGGGGTGATTTTTTTTGCTATCAAGGAACTGAAAACTAAAACATGTACCTACTGACTAGGAAATGACTAAACATTGCATGGTATAGGAACAGAATACAATATTGTTGGGCCATAAGAAATATTGAATATGAAGAACATAAGGAAACTTGGGAAGACTGGTATGAAGCAATGAAGAGTCTACTAAACAGAATCCAAACACTTTACCTAATGACCACATTGTCATAAATGGGAAAAAAGATAAACAAATCCATTCAAACTGATCAAGGAAACTCCAAAGGACCAACAGCAAACCTCTGAGTTTTCCTTGGTCAAAGAGATAGTAGGCTGTAGGAGAAAAATGAAGCATCTGTTGTCAGCAATTCTCAATGAGTTGATTTGGTTTTGCTTAACTTTAATGCCATGTGAATATTACACACTTTAAAGTGTAATACTGACTTAGATTTTTAGTATTTCTTCTTCAGGTGGCTTGATCTGGTAAATTGGCAGCCCTGGGTTCTTACATGTTATAGGAGAAAAGGACAAATCCTGATGAAAGGATTGAAGTGCAGACCCACCAAAGGCTATATACAAGCACCAGCCCAGCTATGTGCCAAGACACTCACCACTAGAGACTTGGCCACCAGGGGATGGCTTTTTGTATTTTATATGTTAAACCATGAAACAAGCAAACAATCCTCTCCCCAGTCTTTCTACTTCATAAAATATTTAGAATATAATGAGTTAATCAAAATAATTGTCAAATGCTTTGACAAGAATATGTTGGAGGCTAGTGGCCCCCATGTCAGACTAGAAATGCAGATTTGAGGATCAGGGTTCTGGTACAACATGAGGACGGGTCTAAAACACTAAATTTTGTGCCAGACCATCCAGTAGATAGGATATGGGTCTTGAAGTCAGGAAGTTCCAAATTCAAAACCTGTCTCAGTCACTGAACCACTTTCTGTCTCAGATTGGACCTATGGAAAAAGAGTACTATAATGATAGCACCTATCTTGAATGAGACGACATGTAAAGGGCTTTGCAAATGTTAATATGTTATGTTCCCAGTAATTTTTATATTTACCATTACTATTTTTTAGAGGATCCGGGTTTGAGTCCCAGTTCTTAATGTCCCTCCATGATCTTGTACAAATCATATAACCTTGGTCTCTTCACCTCTAAGGTGGGCATATCATTAATAATATCATGAATAAAATTAACATTAAACATAATCATTGTTTTACCTAGATAACATGGTAATATATGGAAAGGGTATGATAATGTCATATATCATGTTTAATATAAAATATAAAAATGATCATTTAAGCAGCTTGTTCTTACCAAGTACCCATGGGAATGCAGTCCTGGCCTTGGAGCATGCAGATGAAGTTTAAGTTTCAAGAAGTCCTACTTAAAGGCCCATCAATTTTTTATGTCACATGTATGTATATCTTCTCAACTTCATCCATCTCTTATTAACATTTATAGATTTCGAGGGAGGGCCTTTATCTTTATTTTGCAAGTTTAAACTAATGCAGCATATCTTGATTCACTCCTTGACTATTTTCACAATCTCTGGTTGGATTTCTCTTTCCTCATCAATAATAGATTGATCTTTCATAAAAATACAGAGGCTATTTTGACTGTTGTCTCCCATAGGACATCCCAGGCTACTGCAATACTTAGAGATGATAATTGCCCTTTGAGACCATTTTCATTTATCTTGGATTCAATGGCTCAAGGCCATTGCTGTAATTTTTTCTAGTATTTTCATCATTTTCAAAGTGAGGCATAGGAAGGAAGGAAACAAAGCATTTATTAAGCACCTATTATATGCCAGGTACTGTGCTTAGTACTTGACAAATATTATCTCATTTAACCCTCATAACAACCCTGGGAAGGAGGTGCTATTAGTATCTCCCCTCAACAACTGAAGAAGCTGAATCAGACAGAGAAGCCTAGCAATGAAAACACTCAGCTCCAAAAGGGTATCCTCTATGTAACTCTGAATCATTGTCCTAATCTCTGGGCTTATACAGAAAGGATTCAGGAATATGTCATGATAAAAACAAAGAAAGAGCTAGCCACAGGGTCCTGAGGAACTGAGAGTAACCAGGAGCAGGAGGCAACAATTGTAAATAGAGAGGTCAAAAAATTTGAGACGTGACAAAATGGAAGAAATTGCCTTTAGGCACTAAGAGATCTCTGGTAACCTTGGAGAGCAATTTCAGGCAGATGGTGGAGTTTAGAGTCAGAATGAAAATGAACAAGAAGAGGATGTGGCACAACACAAAGCCTGAAACAGAAGAGAGATTAAGGAGGATTGCATGAGGGGATGGCAGGGCCAATCCAATTCAAGAAGCAATCATCAAGTGCTTGCTAAGTCCAAGCATCATGCTCGACTGGAACATAAAGACAAAAGCAGAAGACTTTGCCTGCACCCAATCAGCTAAGCAAAGCCTTCACTTCTCACATTACCTCCCAGCTGCTCGACTAAGGTCTTAACTGTTAGATGTTATCTCTTTTCACATAAGAGGATGTTTTTGCTTTTCTTTCTATCCTCAGAGCTTAGCACAGAGCTTGGCATTCAGTAAGTGTTTAATAAATGAGTGATGACTGTGTGCATCCTCAAGGCACTCACATTGTACTGCAGAAGGAGGAAACAACCTGGACACAGATAAATATGGAATATGTAAAGTGCAAATCCAAACTAATGGGGGGTGGTGAGAGAAATAGTAATTGAGATCATCAGTAAAGGCTTAATGGTGGCCCTTTGATCTGAGTTTTGTATGAAGATAGAAAGACAGCAAGGCTTTTTTTTTTATAAATGAAGGTTTGTTTTTTTTAAGGATATAAAGGACCTAGATATGTATATGTGTATGTGTATCTATCTATTTATAATATATATATATATATATATATATATATATATATATATATATATATCAATATC
>JAQQSK010014647.1:0-11044 GCA_028658325.1 Potorous gilbertii | reverse complement strand
AAAGCAGTTCTTAAGTGAAAATTTCTATCTTTGAATGCCCACATGAATAAAATAGAGAAAGAAGAGAACAATGACTTGGGCTTACAGCTGAAACAGCTAGAAAAAGAACAAATTGAAAATCTCCAAGTAAATACTAAATTAGAAATATTGAAAACCAAAGGAGTGATCAATAAAATTGAAATTAAAAAAACTATTGAACTAATAAACAAAACTGATAGTTGGTTTTATGAAAAAAACTAATAAAATTGATAAATCTTTGGTCAATTTGGTTAAAAAAAAGAAAGAAGAAAACCAAATTACCAATATAAAAAATGAAAGGGGTGAACTCACCTCCAATGAGGAGAAAATTAAAACAATAATTAGAAATTACTTTGCCCCAATTTTATGCCCATAAATTTGACAATCTAAATGAGATGGAAGAGTATTATTTAAAATATATATATATATATAGCTTGCCCAGATTAAAAGAAGAGCAAGTTGAATACTTAACCTCATCTCAGAAAAAGAAATTGAATAAGCCATCATTCAACTCCCTAGGAAATAAATCTCCAGGACCAGATGGATTTACAAGGGAATTCTATTAAACATTTAAAAAACAGTTAATTCCAATGTTATATAGATTATTTGGTAAAATTAAGGAAGAAGGAGAACTCCCAAATTCTTTCTATGATACAAATATGGTTTTGATACCTAAACCAAGAGGAGACAAAACAGAGAAAGAAAATTGTAGACCAATTTCTCTAATGACTATAGATGCAAAAATTTTAAATAAGATTTTAGCAAAAAGAATATGGCAGCTTATCATGAGAATAATACAGTATGATCAGGTAGAATTCATACCAGCAATGCACAGCTGGTTCAATATTAGAAAATCTATTAGCATTATTGATCATATCAGCAACAAAACTAACAGAAACCACATGATTATCTCATTTGATGCAGAAAAAGCTTTTGACAAAATACAACTGCCATACCTATTAAAAACACTGGAAATCATAGAAATAAAGGGAACTTTCGACAAAAAGTAATAAGCAGTATCAACCTAAAATCTTCAGCAAGCATTATATGCAATGGAGATAAACTAGATGCATTTCCAATAAGATCAAGCGTGACACAAGGATGTCCATTATCACCATTATTATTCAATATGGTACTAGAAATGTTAGTGGTAGCAATTAGACAAGATAAAGAAATTGAACAAATTAGAATAGGCAAAGAAGAAACTAAGTTATCACTTTTTGCTGATGATATGATGACAAACTTAGAAAATCCCAGAGATTCAAGTAAAAGAGTATTTGAAATAATAAACAACTTTGGCAAAGCTTCAGGTTACATAATAAACCCACACAAATCTGCATTTCTATATATTAGTAACAAAGCCCAACTTCAAGAGATAGAAAGAGAAATCCCATTTAAAGCTGGGGTAGACATTATAAAATACTTGGAAGTTTACCTGTCAAAACAAACCCAGGGACTATATGAACACAACTGTAAGACACTTTTCACACAAATAAAGTCAGATCTAAGTAAGAAGAAAAACATCCATTGCTTATGGGTACACTGAGGCAATATAATAACAATGACAATTTTACCTAAATTAATTTACTTATTTAGTGCCACACCAATTAAACTATCAGATAATTATTTTCGAGAGCTGGAAAAAACAGTATCAAAATTCATCTGGAAGAACAAAAGGTTCAGAATATCAAGGGAACTAATGAAATGAAATGATAGGGAAGGTGACCTAGCTCCACCAGATCTCAAATTGCACTATAAAGCAGAAATTATCAAAAACCCCTTGGTACTGGCTAAGAAACAGAAGGGTAGACAAGTGCAATAGACTAGCTCAAGACACAGTAAACAATGAATATAGCAATCTACTGTTTGATAAATCCAAGGAATCCAGGTTCTAGGATAAGAACTCAATGTTCAACAAAAATTGCTGGGAAAACTGGATAAAAGTATCTAGAAACTAGGCTTAGACCAATGCCTGACACCATACACAAGAATAAAATCCAGAAGGGTACATGATCTAGGTATAAAGATTGATACTATGGACAAATTGGTAGAGCAAGGAATAGTGTATTTATCAGATTTATGGAGAAGGGAAGAATTTTTGACTAAAGAAGAGATAGAAAGCATTATGAAGTACAAGATGGATAATTTTGTTTACATTACACTGAAAAGTTTTTGTACAACCAAACCCAATGCAATAAAAAATTGGATGGATGTAGAAAACTGGGAAAGAATTTTTTCAACTAATCTTGGGGATAAAGGCCTCATTTCTAAAATACATAGAGAACTGTGTCAAATGTACAACAATATAAGTCATTCCCCAATTGATAAATGATTGAAGAATATGAACAGGCAATTTGCAGAGGAAGAAACTAAAGATATCTATAGTCATGTGAAAAAAAATGCTCTAAATCACTTTTGTTTGGAGAGATGTAAATCAAAACAACTGTGAAGTACCACATCACACCTATCAGATTGGCAAATATGACAGAACAGGAAGATGATATATGTTGGAGAGGATATGAGAGACTTGGAACACATTAGTGTTAGTGGAGCTGTGAGCTGACAATTATTTAACATTAATGAATGAATTAATTAATTATTAACATTCTGAAGAGCAATTTGGAATTATGCCCAAAGGGCTACAAAAATATGCATACCCTTTGACTCAGCAATGTCACTTTTAGGACTGTATCCCCAAGAAATCATAAAAACGGGAAAAGATCCTACATGTGCAAAAATGTTTATAGCAGCACTCTCTGTGGTGGGCAAAAACTGGAAATCAAGGGGATGCCAAAACAATTGGTGAATGACTTAATAAATTATGTTATATGAATGTAATGGAGTACTATTGCACTATAAGAAATGATGAGCGGGAAGACTTCAGAGAGGCCTGGAAAGACTTATATGATCTGATGCTGAGTGAAAGGAGAAGAACCAGGAGAACTTTGTGCACAGCCTGCCCATAGTGTGTGAGTTTTTTACTGGTAGGCTTAGAAATCTTTAGCAATGCAAGGACTTAAAAAAACTTCACTATGGTCTTCTAAGGCAAGATGCCTTCCACATCCAGAGAAATATCTACGGAATTCAATCACAGAATGTAGCAGATCATTTTTGTTTGTGTATTATATATTGGTTTATTATATGATTTCTCCCATTCAATTTAATTCTTCTTCAAAGCATGACTATAGCGAAACTGTATTTAAAAAGAATATCTGTGTAGCACTAAATGAAATTGTGTGCCATTTCAAGGAGGGAGGGGGAAGATATGAAGGAGGAAGGGAAAAATAACAATCTAAGCTATATGGTAATGATTGTAGAACACTGAAAATAAATAAAATTAATTTGTTAAAAAAAAAGTTTTTCCATAAACAAAACCAGTACAACCAAGATGAGAAGGGAAGCAGAAAGCGGAGAAGTAATTTTTAGAGATACTGTTTCTGATAAAGGCCTTATTTCTCAAATATATAGAGAACTGAGTCAAATTTATAAGAAAACAAGTCATTTCCCATTTGATAACTGGTTAAACGATATGAACAGGCATTTTTCAGATGCAGAAATTAAAACTTTCTGTAGATGTATTAAAACAAAAACTCTAAATCACCATTGATTAGAGAAATACAAATTAAAACCTATCTGAGATAGCACCTTGTACATATCAGATTGCCTAATATGATAGGAAAGAAAAATGATGAATGTTGGAAAAGATGGAAAAATTGAAAGACTTGCATTGTTGGCAGAGTTGTGAACTGATCCAACCATTGTGAAGAGCAATTTGGAACCATGCCAAAAGGGCTATAAAACTGTGCATACCTTTTCATCCAGCAATGCTGGTAATAGCTCTACGTCCCAAAGAGATCATAAACAAGGACCCATATGTACAAAAGTATTTACAGTAGCTGTTTTTGTAGTCGCCAAAAAGTTAAAATTTAGGTGATGCCCATCAATTGGGGAATGATGAATAAGTTGTGGTGTATGGATGCAATATAAGAAATGGTGAGCAGGGGGATTTCAGAAAAACCTGAAAAGATTTACATCAACTGATGCTGGGTGAAGTGAGTAGAACCAAAAGAAGATCTTATACAGTATCAGCAATATTATATGATGATTAACTATTATAGACTTAACTTTTCTCAGAAATGTAGTGGTCTGAGGCAATTAAAGAAACTCCTTCCTGATGGGAAATTCTATCCATGTCCAGAGAATGAACTATGGAGTCTGGGGATGGAAGCATGCTATTTTCACTGCTTCTTCCTCTTGTTTTTTCTTTTTCATGTTCTCTTTTATGCTGATTTTTTTCTGTCACACCATGACTAATGTGCAAATATGTTTAACACCACGTGCATAATTTATAGCAGATTCTTTGCTGCCTTAGTGAGGGGGGAATGAAGGGAGGAAAAGGAGAAAAATTGGAACTCAAAATCTTATGAAAAATTACACCATTTCTTTACATATAATGGAAGAAAAGACTACTACATTCAAAAGAGAAATCATAATAAACAACAATCCACATAATATCCTGCCAGGTATTTTCTAGATTACCTTAAATTTTCATTAAAGGAAATCTTTTTCTTTGGGATACCATTAAGCACATGAAATCATGACACACTGTACTGGTCCCATAAAGTAGTTATCTGCCTTTTCCAAGGTAGCTCTTTATCCAGCTACACATGGTTTGGCAAGGTCTACAATGGCTAATTACTTTGAAAAATCCTATCCTTTTCCCTATTTACCTGGGTTCCATTGCTCTGGGGCAATTATATTTTCAACATGAAAACCAAGCTGCTAAGTGCTTCAAGTGTATATTAGCCTAGAATCCTGAGGAAAAATTCTATTTTTTTTTTTGCTTTCAAGGTTTCTCCCTATGGAAAAGGGAATTAAAAATAAAACCTAGAGTATGAGCATGAAACAGATTTTGAACCAGCAACTTTATCTTCAAAGTGAAAAGGAACTAAAAAAAAAACTAAATGTTTATTATGAATAATCATTAATTAACCATTGTTTAATGATTATCACTATGCTAAGTAATATACATATATTAAATGAGTAAAATAAATTGAAACGCTGTTGCAAGCAATTTCTTTGAAAACAGATGCTACTTAGCTCATTTGCGTGAGTTCAGGCTGAAAAGCAACATTAAATGGGCTATATTTTAGTGCTCTCCTCTCTCCCAACTTTTCTTCTCCTTCTTACTCTGCCTATCTCCCTTTCCTTCTCACTCTCTTCTTCCTTCATTTTTTCCTATCACTGTCCTTCCTTCCCATTTCTCCCACTCCCTCAATTTTTTACTTTTAAGCACAAGTACTTATGAAGCTATTGCCACTGTACCTGCTCTGGTTGGTCCTATCCTGCCACTTGGGTTTCTGGAAAAGAGAAGTATAGAATCTGTCTTTTTGAAAAAAAAATTCACAAAGTTCTTTAATAAAAGAAAGAGACATGAAATAGGAGCTCCAGAGTCTGAGCTCACAGCTTGCTGCCTATGAATAAATACTGCATAATATACTCCAGAGAGCTCAGAGAATGGTCCTTCAAGACAGTTGAGTTTTTTAGAGTTTTGGACTTGTCTGAGTCAAGACTCATGAGTTAAAATTCTGCTTCAGATACTTATCTATCTGTATGACCTTAAAAAAATTATTCTGTCTCACCCTGAGTTCCCTCATCTGTGAAGTGGGGAAAATAAAAGTAGCTCCCTAACAAAGTTGAAGTGAGGACCAAATGAGATAGTGTGTGAAAATCTCTTTGCAAACACTAGAATGCTATTTAAATGATAACTGTTCATCGTTATCATTAATTCAAAGGCTGCCAGGTGGGGAGAGAGAGTATTTTTTAAAAGAAAGATTTCCCCCTTTCATATACATTTGTGGTTTTAAGGCTTAGAAGTAAAATTATAATTTTTCATTACCAAAGAGTTGAATCATCATGATGAACAGAAAGGATGCATTGCCTTCTCTGAAGATGTGTATAGAAAAGAGTGCATTCTTCATGTACCAAAACAGGGCACAGAGGGAATGCAGCACTTGTATTTTCTCATCTGGAGAACTTTGCTATATTTTTAGAAAGTATCTTTTTGGTATTCTACTAGCCACTTATTATTTTGACTATTATGAAGACTAATAGCTTTCTCAATATGCCTCTATACTAAAAAGTGATGGATGATAGTTAATATGAGTCTACATTTACTTGAGAGATATTCTCTGATGAGTTCATGATTTTAAATTTAATTTCCTAGACTCTTGAACTTTCCCTTTTTTGTGGCTAATCAAAGCAACTTTATATGCCATTGCTTTTATATACAAAAAGGAAATCATGCAGGAATAGATAGTTTGTTTTGTACCCTATCTGACCTGGACCTTACATGCATGAAATCCAATGATATTGGGGTTTTTTTTTTTGCAGGTAGAAAGACTGAAATTGCACCCCACCTCTGATGTCCTTCTACTTTTCTATATTATGGTTGGAAATCTTTCTCAAAGGTCTAAGAACTGGTAGACCATCCCAGTTGTTTTCCAGTTACCATTCTTAGCCACAGTATAGGATTATTTCAATTACTTACAGAGATCACAATTTCCTAGAGGTCAATAAAACAGGCATGCCCATAGGAATTTGCTTGTAATTCTTAATTGATTTTATGGGAAGTGTCTGAGGTCAGGGTCCTTAATCTAAGACCATGAAGGCAATAAACGAAAGTCAGTTTAAATAATCTTATAGAAATTTTATGCATTTCTTTTCATAAGAAAAAACAAAAAGCTACAGCCAACAATTTTGTTTTCCTTATCATTACAGAAGTTGTAATAATAATAATATACAAATACAGTTATTAATATGTAGAAATTTGGGACAGTAGACTTGAAATCAGAACACTGAGTCATAAGGGAAAGGATAAGAAAATGATGTATTTTAAACTGAAAAGCACAAATGTCCATTATGATTTTACAAAAGATGAAAAGAGGTCAAGAGTGCTTAAATGTGACTTGTCCAAGGTCACACAGAAAAACAACAACAAAGTTCATATGCAGTGTCTCTGGTTCAGTTACTTGCTAGATTATGTGTCCATGGATAAATTATTTCATTTCCCTTGAAGCTGTTTTCCACATTCTTAAATAAGTTAAAAAAATTACAAAACACTTTTCACGCAAATAAAGTCAGCTCTAAACACTTCAAAAGATATCCCCTGCTCATGGGAGGGTGAGCCAATATATTTTTTAAAAAATTATATTTCTGCCTAAACTAATGTATTTATTCAGTGCCATACCAATTTGGTAACAAAATACCAAAGAAGTTATTTAATAGAGCTAGAAAAACAATAAAATTCACCTGAAAGAACACAAGGTCATGATTAGAATATTAAGGGAATTAAAGAAAAAAAAAGGTAACCCAGCAATAACAAGTGTCAACTATACTACAAAGAAATAATTATTAAAACTATCTGATACTGGCTAAGAAATAGAGTGATAGGCCAGTGGAATAGATTAGGCACACAAAACATAGTGGTCCATAAATATGGAAGCCTAATGTTTAATAAACCCAAAGACCCCGACTTTTGGAATAATATCTGGGAAAACTGGAAAACAATAGGGCACAGAGTAGACCAACACCTCACACCATATACCCAGATAAGGTCAAAATGGGTGCATGATTTAGACATAAAGGGTGACCCTGAGCAAATTGGAAGAGCAAGGAGTAGTCTACCTGTCAGATTTATAGGAAGCAGAAGAATTCATAAGAAAACAAGATATAGAGAATATTACCAAATGTAAAATAGATAATTTTGATTATAGTAATTTATAATGCCTTTGTACAAACAAAATCAGTACGACCAAGATTAGAAGGAAAGCAGAAAGTTAGGGAACAATATTTACAGCAAATGTCTCTCATAAAGGTCTCATTAGAATACAGTCTATTCCCTAGCAAAGTATTACAAATTGAAGTGCTGTCCATCCATTGGGGAATGGCTGAACAAACTGTGGTAGGTATATGTAGTATAATACCATTTTGCAATAAGAAATGATGAGCAAGTGAAATTCACAAAAACCCGGAAAGACTTCTATGAACTACAGTGAAGCAGAACCAGAACGTTGTACACAGTAGCAGTAACATTGTGTAATGACCAACTTTGATTGACTTACCTGTTCTCAGCAATAACTAGATCTAAGATAATAGCAAAAAGACTCATGATGGATTATGTTTTCCACATCCAGAGAAAGAACTATGAAGTCTAAATGCAGATTAAAGCACACTATTTTCTTTCTCAAGGATTTTTCCTCTTATTCTGATTCTTCTTTCAAAATATGACTAATGTGAAAATAGATTTAATATGTTTGTACATGTATAGCCTCATCATAGTGCATGCCCTCTTATAGAAAGTGAAGCAGAAGGGTTGATGGGCTGGAATTAAAAATCTTACACTACTAGACGTTGAAAATTAAAGCTAACTAAATAAATGAATGAATAAAAGATGGTAGTAAAACAGCATTACCATTATTGTATACAGTGTTCTCTTGGTGCCACTCATTAAAACTAATCTCTGGCAAAGAAAAAAATTGAAAATGACCATTTATAATTTTAGAACTCTGAATTGATAGGAGGTTCTTAGGTAACTTGGTGGAGAGAGTGGTTGATTTGTCATCAGAAAGACTTGAATTCAAATACAGTTTTAGATATTTATAGGCCTGTGACCCTGGACAAGTCATTTAACCTTCTCCCTGGAGAAGGAAATGGCAAACCTCTCCAGGATCTTTGATATATCTTTGCTGAGAAAAAACCCAAAAGGGGTCACAAAGAGTTGGAAACGCCTGAAAATGACTAAACAAGAAATAAAAATTAAAATTGATTGACAAGGTAAAAACCACATTGCAAATGGTGAAACATTATTAAGAATGTTAAGGATTAAGAGGGAGAGGATTTAGGCAGTTTGGGATCAGTAGTGTGTAACAACTGAATGAATGCTAACTCATGATCCATAGCACCTTTGTACAAATCATACCACTGTGTACAAATTGCACTTCTACTTCAGTGACATTGAGAAAGACCATTAGTTCAATGTTCCTAGGCTCTGTTTCCTCTTCTGTAAAATGAGGGGGAATCAACTACATTGTGTCTGAAGTCCCTTCCAGTTTTATGATCCATTGAATCTTGTTTGATCCAAGTAATTTGGTTGAAAAACTGAGAGGAGATATTGGATGATAGTTTGAAGTGATGGTTAGAATTGGGGGTAAAGTTTTCATAATGGAGAAGACTAGTTTCAAATTCTCATCACTAGAGAGGGAAGCAGTAGAGAGTGGAAATAAAATAGTGCAGAGGTAGTAGGGAAGAGAGAGTCGGTGGGGATGGAGGGCTTGTCATATTAGCACCCAACTGTCATCTGGGTTAAAGAGAAAATAACATATATATTGGAAGAGGTTTAGAAGTCTTCTGAACTTCAAGAGAGGTAAGGAAATGGGGAGGGTAAGAGGGAGTAGGGGAGGAAGGGACTTTTAGAGGAGTATACACACACACACACACACACATATGTAAGATTAGGATGATGGGGTGAATAGATAAGGGAGGGATTTTTAGAGGGGTGACTAACATAAGGAATAAGAGGGAAAAGGGAGAACATAAGGTAAGAGACTGAGAAGGAAATTAGCAAGAAAAAATAGCCAGGAGAGAAAGGCATAAATAGTAATTACAATGTTTAATGTGAATTAGAAAACTATAACAAAATTGATTTTGAAAAAAAATTAAGAAATCTAGTATATCAAAGGAAATATTCGAGAAAATGTAAATGAAGAAGGTTTAACAGTACCAGCTCTCAAATTGTATTATAAGGCATCAATTATCAAAACCATCTGGTGCTACTGAAGGAGTAGAATTGATAGCTCAATAGAATAAAATAGACATACAATTTACAGCAGCAAATAGCAATAATCTTGTATTTGACAAGTATAATGACTTAAGATTTTAGAATAAAAATTCATTATTTGATAACTTTTTGCCAAGAAAAGGTCAAAATGGATACATGACAGATATAGAGAGCTTTTACATGAAAATTTGAAGAACATGGAGCATATTATTTATCTGACTTATGGTTAGGCAAACAATTTATGAATAAATGAGAATTAAAGCAAAGTTAGAGGTAAAATGGATAATTTTGTTCATACTAGATTAAAAAGGTTTTATGAAAATAAGTGTATCCAAGATCAGAGGGAAAGCAGAAAATTAAAATTCTTTTTCTATAAATAGTTTAGCAGAAAAATGTTTTCTTATATCTCAAATATAAAAGTAACTTCATTATGTCTATGAGTACTAGTCATTTGTCAGTTGATAAATGGTCAGAGTATATGAACACAGTTTTCCAATGCAGAAATCAAAACAATTTATAATCTCATAAAATTATCTAAATCATGATTGATTAGAGAAATGCAGATTAAAACAACCTTGAGATATCATTTTATATCTGTCAAATTCACAGAAATAATAAAAGGTGAAAGTGACAAATGCAGAAGAGATGTGGAAAAATTGGGACACTATTTCATTGTTGGTGGAATTATGAACTAAGCCTGTCATTTTTGAGAGCAATATGGAATTATACACAAAGAGGTATTAAAGTTCATATCCCCTTTGAACCAGCAATACCACTACTTGGTCTATTTCTGAAGTTAATGAGGGGAAAATGAAAAGAAGTTATATGTCCTCAAATGTTTATAGCAGCTTTCTTTGTGGTGCCAAAGAATTGGAAATTGCTGGGATGTCCATCAAATGGGGAATGTTTAGACATGTTATGGTACATAATTGTGATGTAATGTTTCTGTGCTATCAGAAATTATGAGCTGAGTGATTCTAGGAAAAAAAGCATGGAAATACTTGCATGAAGAGATGAAGAATGAAATGAGAAGAACCAAGAGAATGCTGCATACAGTAATAGCAATATTGTTTTATGAATGACTTTGAGTAAGTTATTTTGACTATTGTAAATATCTATATTAACTATAAAGGACACATGAAGAAAGATTCTGTCTGCATCCAGAAGAACTGATAAGTAGAATTTTAA
>JAQQSK010014646.1:0-11045 GCA_028658325.1 Potorous gilbertii | reverse complement strand
TGATGGTGGTGATGATGGTGATGATAGCTAGGATTTGTATAGTGCTTCAAGTTTGCAAAGCACTTTGCATGTTTTTTTCCTCATCCTGCCAAAAACTCTAATTGGGTAGATGTTCTTATTGTCACTGTTTCACAGATGAAGAAACAAGTCTGAGAGATATTAAGTGACTTACTCTGGGACACATAGCTAGTAAATATCTGAGGCAAGAGTTTTACTCAGGTCTCCCTGACTCCACGATCACGGCTTTAACCACTGTGTCTATCTACTTGCTTTTCAGAGAATAACAATAAAAAGTGCATTCAGGGAAAGTAGTAGCCTGTGAGAGTAAACTGGGGTCAGATTGGTAAAGGCAAAACTGCAGGGACTCTAGTGCTGGTTTTAAAGTTGAAAGATGTAACAGTTTTTATGGAAAACAGTCTTAAATGTAATAACCTTGAGTGTGAATGGGATAATAGGTACTATCAGGAGTTACAAATATGAAAACTATTTTGTGCTTAAAGGACCATTGCTAATTAAACAGTATTGTTAAATGTATGCTGAGGTAGCTAGATGATACAGTGGAAACATCTCTGGGCCTGGAGTCAGGAAGATCCTGAGTTCAAATTTGGCCTCAGACATTTACTAGCTGTGTGGTCCTGGGCAAGTCACTTAACCTCTGTGAAATGGAGGTATAATAGTACCTGCCTCTCAGGATGGCTCTGAAGATCAAATGAGATGATAATTGTAACGTGCTTGGCATAGTGTCTGCTCCATAGTAAGTGCTATAGAAATGCTCCCTTCCCCCAAATGCATCTAGGGCAGAGCTAACTAAAATGTAAAGATAGTAACATAATTATCAGAATTACACGTCTAAATAGATCAGCGAGAGCCACGTGCATTTTTCTCAAACATTTGAGAAAGAAGCCTCTTTATCACAGTGCTCTCTTAGGTAGATCCACTGGGGTCTGAGGCAGAACCCCAGGAATGTGCAATTAGCCAGAGGAAAAAAGGTGTGTCATATCCCACCTTCCACTTAGACTTGCCTCTAACGTAACCATAGCTCTTCATCAGGGATCACTAATACTCTTCTGATCTCTAGCTTTCTATGACTGTGTAGACTTCCCTTAGGATTATTATACTGTAATCTAAACAGAGCACCTGTAGCAATAGCCATGCAGGTAAAATTCCTCATGCACGCCACCCTCCCTCCCCTCCTTCCCAGAATCCCAGTGTCCCCTTGCAGCAGATACCCCAGCAAGGGTCCAGCAAGATCCTTGCTCATTTCCTATCATTTTGGGTGCAACAGTGAGTTGCATAGTGTGTGCAGGTATGAATGGACTGTGATTTGCCTCACAGACCCATTACATTATCTTTCCCTCCTTCTCAAACCGTACTCTTACAGATTTGCCCAATTCTGGGCATTGCCATCCTTTGAACTAGATACCCAGGTTAAAAATTTTCCTCAACTACTTCATCTTTAATATATATCCATTCAGTTCTCAAATCATTTCCACTTCCACGATATCTTTTTCATGGGTCTCCTCTCTATTTCACAGCCACCAACCTCATTCAGTCTAGGTAGCTATGTGGTACAATGGATATGGTGCAAGACTTGGAGTCATGAAGGTCTGAGTTCTAATCATGCCTCAAATATTTACTAGCTGTGTGATCTTGGGCAAGTCACTTAACCTCCCTTTCTGTTTCTTCATCTGTAAAATGGGAATAAAAATATCTCACAGCCTTGCTATAAAGATCAAATGAGTTTGTGTATGTGTGTGTGTATATATATACACATGCACACACATGTATATATGTATACACACATATGTATATGTATGTACATACATGTATGTATATGTATGCATGTGTGCACACACATATATGGCTTTGCAAACCTAAAACCACCATAAAATGCTAGCTAAGTCCTTATTACCTCTTGCCTGTATTACTGCAATAACCTAGTTTCCCTATGTCAAATCTATACTTCTTGCAGTCTATCTTCTACTGTTGCCAAAGTAATTTTGCTAAGGCACAGCTCTGACAATGTTTCTTCTCAACTCATTAAACCCCAGAGCTTCCCTATTTGTTCTTTTGACTCTTACGATCAAATATTTCATGTTTCTTTTAAAAGTGTATTATTGTGCTTCAGAATATATGAAATTATTAATATAGTAGTATGTGTATATAATTTATAAGTAAGTGGATTACATTTATTGGGGATACATGCTGAAAATTTTCTTTACTAATGGAGTGTGTGCACATTCAAAAAAGTTGGGATACTTTTCTATCCTCTCGTGATTCTTTTTGTTTGATTTTTTTGTGTGTATCCTACATAGTATGTATTTGGTGTAGCATATTCATGTCTGGGGATATTGGAATGTGTCACAGTTTGGTTAATGTATAAAGTGCTTGCTGACTGCCATTTTAGCAACAGATTGAAATTTGCTTTACTACTTCTTTTTAAACCTCATTTTCTGACAGAGAAAATGGGGCTTTCTAGTGTGTCGTGGCTTTCCTAGAGATGTCTCAAATGATGAGACACTCTAAGTCTCATAAGTTTAAAGCACAAGGTAAACTTTAAGGTGCCTGGGACTAGCTTCCATTTTATGGAAATGCACAAATAGCCTTTACATTTTTTAATGATACCCTCATATGCTCACGTGATTAAAACAAAGGTGTGGACCCTACTCTTGAGGGTCATATGATAAAGTCCCACTGGCGTTTACAATTATTCTTGAAAGATTTTTCTAGAGTCCAGGAGGACAGTCAACAACAGAAGTTGCCAGGCTTAGAAAACCTGTCAAATTGAAATTCTTAAAAAATTGTTCTGCTGATTCACCGACTTTGCAAAATTAGTTATTTAGCTATTGAGTGAGAAGGCTAAGTGGAGAGCGACCTTTTGATTGCTTAGAAAGCTCAGGGCAATTCAAATCAGGTTTAAAATATCATACTGTTTACGTATGTGCTGTTTTCCTCTTCTGCTGATACTTAGAAGCTATAAAGCCACTTGTTTATAGCAAAGACTGATTTCATATCTTCATGAGGAAATGCTCCTTTTGCTAGGCACTATGTGTGCCTTCTTTGAATCTTTTACTATGACTGCCTTTACAGCACCATAAGAACTGTATTTTGCGTAAAACAATTTTTTCCTTTGTAACTGGAAATACTTAATCTTTGCCTTGTGTTTTCTTATCCACAGGAGCCTCTCTTCTGCGAGAGCGTGACATGCAGTATGTCCAGAGGATGAAATCAAAATGGATGTTAAAGACAGGAATGAGCAACAATGCCACAAAACAGATGCACTATAGGGCTCAAGTGAGGTTCTAAGTGACTGTTTGTGTTAGAGGTAGGGTTCAGTGCAGTTCTCATCACTTCAGAACTTCCTGATTTGTCTGAGAATCTTGATGTCTGACAGTGTGATAAGACCTCCTCAACTGCTATTGCACTATTCTCCCCACCATTTTTACCTATCATTATACTGATTCAGTTTTCAAATGTCATCTCTGTCAAATTCTAAATTTAAAGGCTTTATATGTACAGAATGAGATGCTCAAGCGATCACTGTATTAAATAACATGTATTAGTTTGGCAGTTGGCTTATGCTTTTAGATAACTGTATCAGAGAGCAGTATATCCAATGAAAGAAATGATTGAAAGACTTTCAAGAAGACTTATCAAATCTGGTCTTAGTTTAACTTCTAAAACAACAGCTTTTTACATCATGGTGTGGTGGAATTACCCATGTACCATCTATGGCAGTTTTGAGACATGATTTCTATGAAGCGAATTGGACTAAAGTTGGTGTGTTTATTTCTGCTGGTGCTGAGGTAAAATTGAACTGTGTAGCTTGATTAAACCAGAGCATCCTCCAGGAAGCATTTCAAACTTTTTTGCCTACAGAGTTTTCATTTCTATAGTTTATCTCAAAACAAGTGACAGTATTATTATTCCAAAGCCTTTTGAACATTGGAAGCTAATGACTTCTTTTCTTCAGACCTTCACTAATGCTGTATATACTGTGTGGAAAATACATTCTAATTTATATTCTAGAAAGAAACCTTCACTTCAGAAAATAGGTATAATTGTCTTCAAGCAAAATCTTAATTCAGGCAGTTCATGGAATATAGAAAATGCCAAATCAAATCACACAAATCATTGCTAAAATCTTCCTAAGAGAACATGGTAGCCTACCAAGAGTTAAAAATCAGAAAGTTAAGTATGTACCCCAAACTCTGCTATTTTCTTTATTACTTATCATGATGGCTATTCATGTTTATATTGAAATCTTTCTTGAGTTCATTTGTTCTTGGCCTGTTTCACTCTTGTGGCATGCAGGACCCTAAGTGTATGACCCTCTGTCAATTACCACTGCCATAAAAATGAATGAACAACTTGGCGTATGGTATTAGTTTAATTGGCTCCCTGATTCTGTAGACTCTGTCTTTTTCCACTGTAGAAGGTGGGAGAAGAATGGAGACTGTCTATCTCTTTTGTGTCACCAGGCTTTTCTCTCTCTGTGTCTTGTTTTTGTCTTTCGTAATACATGTCCCTCTCTGGTCTGGGAGGAGTTCTGCATTAAGATGCTTTTGGTTCCCAGGCTTTCTTATTGGCTCTGTGTCTGCTCAGGGAAATAAAGCCTTGTGAGCAAGCAAGTCAGTGGGGGCAGAACTCTTCAAAGAACTTAGAATTCTGTTCTCCAGCTAGTTCATTGCTTAAAATTTTTGTCTTTTCACACTTGCATATTTTTGTCCTTAGGACCTCACTTTTCTGTATGTGCTTTGTTTTCGGTTCTTATAGGATCTAACCTGAAGTACTACATAACTTGCTTTGAAGTTATGAAATTAATTTTTTCTATATTTTTCTTTTACGTTCTTTGGATATAATAAGTGTTTATTGTTGTTCCTCTCCCCACCGCCCCCACCCCCAAAACTCCCAAACACATAAGAAAACTAATCTACTAGCCCATTGCCAGAGAGAAATGATTCAAACTCTGGATATCAGAGTAGTGATAAAAGCTCTTCTTTGACAATACCAAATTAGCGTTGTCTGCTGCAGCTGGCTGAAAATAAATTATGTGACATTTCTCCTCGTGGGGTTGAGGATGGAACCAGATGGCCCTGGTGTGTTAGTGCAGCAGTCTTTTAGCATGAGACATCATGACTGGGATCAGAAGTGAGAGTATAATTTTGATCCCTCCCATGCATGCCACAGAAGCCCAATGCTTCTTTACAGTTTCAGCTGCCAGGACTGGACTTAAACTAGGAGGAAAATTTCAGTGGCTCTGTATAATAAGATGTTCTACTTTGCATAATAGTTCTCAGAGAGAAGAGTGGAATGCTTTAGAAAATTATGTTTTTAGGAATGCATTCATAAGAAAATGTTGACCTGATCTTTTATGCCTTACGAGGAAACTCCATCAATACTGGCAGTATTTTTTTTTTTAAGATTCCATTGTCATTTTTCAGTGACCTTTCCAAACATTTCAGCTGCTTTACTTAGAGTTTTGACTAAAATTGCAAATCTCAGTAAAGTCATTTTAAGCATGTCAGAGCTTATTTCTGAAAATAGAAGTCTGGGAAATCTAGTAAATAACTTGAAATAAGTGAGATCTAATGGATTTTGAGGACTGGTTTTGAGTAAGAAGACCTGCGTTTCATTCTCAGTGCTTATACTGGTTATGTGGTCATGGACAAGTTATTTAGGCATGAGCCTTAGTTTCCTTATCTTGTACCATCTATTTCAGTGTTTTAATGAAAATTCTAGAAAAACAAAACTTCAAAAAATTAGTTTGCATCATGTAAATAGAAAGAAATGTTACCCTTAAATCATTTACCAAATACAGAAAAATGGCATGCTCTTTTACTATGATAACATGCTTACTATTTTTGCTATCTTGCCATTTTCTTCTCCCTAGAATCTTGGGGATTCTTGTGCTAAACACAATAAAACCTCACAAATTTGGAATTTAAGGTAATGCATGTACACTTTTGGATAAGAAAATAGGCAGACAGACTTTTCTGCCAGATAGTTAAGCACTATTATTCTAGGAAAATTGAAGCTAATAGGAAGGAGGTGTTGGCAATGAGCTGGAGAAAATTTTGTAAGTGCTTTAATGATTTCAAAATAATAATTTGTAATTAGTACAGTAATTATATGCCTCATTTAAATTAACCTTTGCTGTATTGGGTGGGATGAGGGAGTATGAGTTTTCTAAAGGATAATATTTTGAACACTAACCTCAGACTTACCAAGAAAACTCTTTCCAAACCTTAAAGCACAATATCATAAGATGGTAAATGGGAAAATTTGACTTAAAAAATTTTAAAGTAGGGAGGGACCTTAGAGTTAATCTAAGCCAATCTCATAATTTAGTTGAGAAAGTAGCCCTGGAGAAGAAAAGTCCAAGACCACATGGACACAGTGTTTGTAGCAAAGCTAGGAGAATTCAGTTTCTTCATCCCTCAATTTCCTCCTGTTTTTACCACATAGAAACTACGAAGAGAAAATTATTTTAGTTTTGAAATGATTTATTTGTATACAAATAATTTATTAATTACAACTTATGCTTTTTTTAGGGAAAAAATAAAACACCACTGCTCAGACCTGAAAGTAACAAAAAGACACATCTGCAAATTGAACTTTTCACTGATAGTAACAACAAATCTAATCATCTCAACACCATGCCACCCAAAATTCCTTATATTAGAACAAGCGGCATTTAGATTTTGTGCTATTCTAGGCAAGCTCCCTTCTCTCATTCCATGATAACTTTTTAAAAACTCATTCAGAGCTAGGACTTAAGTTTTTATCTTTGTATCCCCAGTATGTTTGACAGGTATTTTGTGCTTAAGCATCTAACAAAGCTTCCTTCCTTCTCTCCCTCCCTTCCTTCCTTTTTTTCCTGTTAAAGTAAAGAAAATTTTCCTTGACACCACATTTCTTGGTATAAAAGAATCCTAATGAAAGGTGAAAGACCCATCTTAAATATATATCCTGCATTATCTGACATTACATATCTCTTATGAAATGTCAATTAATGTAGACCCAGCAGGGAGAGTTAGTGGCCAGGATTGCAGAAAATAAGAAAATATGAAGAACAAAAGGGCAGAGAAAGAAAGCACAATGGACCTGTAGTTGAGAGAATTGAGTTAGATTTCAGGTCTGCCATTTATTAGTTTCATGAAATTCTCTAAATTTCTAGAGACTCATTTTACTTAACTGTAAAGTGAGAAGAAAGATAATACTTGTTATTCCTACCTCAAAGGATGGTATGGAAAAAATAGTGTAAACCTGAAAATACTAGATAAATGGGAGCTGTTATTTTTATTAGTTTATCAAAAGTTCTTCACTGATACCTTGTTGCATTTAGATGAACCTGCCTTAGTTCTGGAAAATTATGTCAGTCGAACATAACCTCTGGTAGGTTATGCCAAGATAGAAAGACTTCAAGCACAGATCCATTGATGTGATGTATATCTTTCTTCTAAGGACCAGTCTAGTGAAGTTCAGTTCCTTATCATTTTAGCTACAGGGTGACAACCAAAGCAACTCTTCAGTATTGCCCAAGTTATAGATGCAGTCTGTGGTGTTACGAAGTGTACTCTTGTAAGTCCTTGAAGTACTGGAGTGAATGGTAAGAGAAAACAGGGAGGAGGGAGGCCCTTCTTCCCTCATACAACTGGAAAATCCAATTACCCATAACTAAAATTCATATCTGAGACCCAGATTTCCAGTGGTTTCCCTGCCTCCAACCTGTATCTACATACTTGCTTCCTTGGTGGTTTGCCTTTTAATCTTGTCCCTTCCCTGCTTCTGCAGGGATTTTACTCAGATTAAGTGGTGGTATAAGGCTGATACCAAGTCAGACCCAAAGGAAAAGGAGTATCACACTGATTAAACCATTGAATTTTTTTTGTTACTGTCTTGTATTGAAGCTTAGTTATAAACAACTAAACCAAGTAAGATATATTGTGAGTCCAGCTAAATCAGATATACTAGTTCAGCCAGTAGCTTACTTGGCTGAATAATTAAGATCAAGAAAATGGGTAGCCTTTGATAATAATAGAGCCCAGCATCTCATAGGATGATATGCATATAAAGATATTTCATGTTATAAAATAAATTTCTAAGAGCCCATACTTCTTGCTCAGTGCTTATAGTCAAAACTTGTTTTGAATTCCATGAGAAAACAGACTTAAATTTCAAAAGTAAACCTTGAAAATTTTGAGGGCAAGAGGAACTGGCTATAAGAACATACTGAAACAGGATGAAAGAGTTTACAGTATGGTAAAAAGTCTGGAGAACTCATAAGGATTGGACAGGACTGAGAGAACAGTTGATCAAGACCCCATGACTCAGATCTACATGGCTATATGACAGGGTTTGAAGCATTTCAGTTAGACCATGGCTAACTTGCAATGGAAAATGGTTTTCCTTTCTTCAGAAATGCAATAAAATCAATTCATATATTCACTTCAGTACCTAGGAAACACCATTGGCCAGGTCTTCTCATAAAAAGAAAAGGTGAAATAGCTTCAGATCTACCGTTGAAATGAGTTCCATGTTAGTGTCTCTCACAAATGTCATTACAGTGCCCTGTGTAAATGGCGCTGGTGAGAAAAACCAGCATTGTTTTTGCAAGTTCAGTGACGTAGAAAGCTGACTATTTCCCACGGGTGAGCACAGATTACTAGAGCTGGTTGTAAGTTAAGCAGCAAAAGCGAGAGACGTAGAATCTTTGCTATCAGCCAGAGAAGGCAGACTGTGGAGAAAACACAGGCTAGAATCTTAGTAATAATACTAGCTGGCACTTGTGTGGTACCTTAAGGTTTGCAAAGCACTATACATATGCATGCACACGCACACGCACACACATACATATGATTTTACAGATGAGGAAACAAACTGAAGGAGATTGTTACTTGCCCAGGGTCATGTAGGGAGAATTTGAACTGGGATTATTCTGCCTCTCAAGTCCAGCATAATAATCTATTATACTACCTATATGTCTACAACTTACAGAAATTTGTACAATTGCTTAGTTTTATGTGAAAGTAGGTATAGGCCAAGTATCATTATAGTTTGCCCAGGCCTGCGTATATCACTTTAGTCTTGGAAATATGTCTTGTACTAGATCCCATTATAGAAAAAGACTTGCATAGGGTAAATGCCACATCGACCATTCTAAGCTCAAGTCAGCCCCATTTGCACATGACCATTTACTTAGGCCTTAAACGTTTTGTACTAGTGACCCCTTCAGTGTTTCTTAAACTCTGGATTCACCACACTTTAAGAAGTGCTGATTAAAGACCTTGTTTTAAGGCATAAACTCTTCCAAGAAGGGAGATCTCTTAGAAATCCTAATATGTGTAAAGCAGACACCTGGCAGTGGCTATCACAATCTAATACTATTTGACCAGGGCAAGAAGATAATGTGACGGTAGCTAAGAGCTACATGAAGACTGCTAACATTTCTCCGTCACCACTGATATCTTCAATAAGGCATTTGCTAGCAAGCCATCCCTGGATATGCACCTTTATGCTAAGCCATGGGAGTCCTCAGGCCGGGAACACTTGAATGACTTTGCCTCCACATGTAGGAAATGATTCTTTACTGGCTAATTCATCCCTTAGCCATATCTGTTTTTATTGTTTGGAGTTCTGGGAGAGAATCTCACCTCTAAAGTTTGTACTCAGTATACAGATGGACTTCATATCTAGCATCAGAGACAAGAAAAAAAATTCCCTTCTGAACCAGGTCCAGGACTTTCAAAGACTTAGATAATCTAGGTCAGTCATACCATTTTATGCATGAAGAAACTGAAACCACCAAGGGTGAAGTGTTTTGTCCAAAGATCGCCTTATACTTAGGGACTTAGAACCAATTATTCAATAGAAGTTTTAATCTAACCTCCTTAAAAATACATTTACCCCTCATGAATGTAAGGCCATCCAGCATTTCAAAAACACCAGCAATCAGTGCCTTATAAATAATCTTCCCTCTCCAACTGAATTTTTAATGTTAGATTGAGAGAGAAATCTTTTGCTGAACCTACCAAGACTGAGTTTTTTCTATAAGTAGACTCTGTCTGCCCAATATGCAAATCTGTGAGTTTCTAGTGCTTCAATTATTTATTTTTTAATTGAGTTCTAATCCATTGCTTAGACAATGGCCTTTGATGTGATCTCAAAATGGAGTACATCTTTTAAATTAGATCTCTATCTGCCTTTCTGTGGAATGTGGGTTGGAGAGTATTAGATGAACTTATTTTTTTAACCTGAAAGTACTATTTCACTTAACCTGATCCCAGATATGTCAGTGCTGTCATAAGTGCTTATTTTTCCAACCTCCATTCAAACATAGTTTGAATCAAACATACTTAGTTGAACCATGGTATCAGATTTTTTTTTTTTTTGCTATATTCCTTTAAACCTCCCAGTGTAGGGTTCTAAGTAGTATTTGATTTGCAGAATGTATAATTGACCTTCATACTGAAATGGTTCTAGATAGAATGAAATCCAAGTTTGTATTACTTTGCAGGTTCTTTAACCTATTTTATATTGTGGGTTGATAACTTATGAATTGAGACTGGGGGAGGTAAGACCACTAGCCTGCAAAATAACATTGAAAAAACCTTGGCCTGATAAAAGATCACTCCCACTACTACCCAACTCCCTAAGAGGAGTATGGTATGGTATTTCATATACATGCACGTATACCATATGCATACACACACACATATATATATGTGAAAGCATCAGTTGGGTACCAGCAACAGCTATAGATTGTTGTCAGAAGTTTTAAATCATATATCTCAGAACTAATCTGAAAATACTTGGATTGGTTCCATCTGGAAAACAAACCCCAAATCAGCAAGAGCCACTAAGACAGTCACCACAGCTGGTCTTCACTGAGATTGTTTTTGTCTTGGCTTCTTTATTCTCTCTTCTTACCAGTCAGATTTAGCACAAAAGAAAAGTGTGGTATTTCATTACCACAATCTTCTATCTTTCCTCAGCATGATAGAACTCTAAGCCTTTGACTTCAGTAGTGCAAACTGAAATTC
>JAQQSK010014645.1:0-11045 GCA_028658325.1 Potorous gilbertii | reverse complement strand
AAGGATAAACTCAGTCACCAGTGAGTAATTTCCTGTGGCCATTCTTTTTGAGTGCAGAATAAGAGGAAGCAAGACCCTGTTGATATGAAAAGGAAAAAAAGAAGTGTTCATTAATATAAGTCTCAAATGAGAGCTCAGACAGAACATTAAAATTATAATATCTATTTCAATTATATTTTGTGGTCTCTATTTCTCTATAACTCACCTTTGAGGCAAAGGTTTAGATATCATGCACCTATATTTTGACAAAATATTTGTTGATCAATATCCAATATTAATATCAAACTTCCTAGATCATCTTAATCAGTATCTTATGTAAAACATCAAGGGTGTGAATATCAAATTGACATGTGACAAAGCTTGGAGAAATCACTAACTTGCTGTTTGATGAGAACATTTTCTAAAAGTAACATGACAGGTTAGGACAATGAGCCGAATCTAATATGATGAAATTTAATAAAGGTAGTATAAAATCATTCACAGTAATTTAAAAACATTAGTTTCAGTACCACAACAATAATATGGAGATATGGAAATATGCTTGAAAATCTGTGTTTTTGACAAAGATTTCGTGTTCTTAGTAGGCTCTAAAAGTCCATATGACTCAGAATTATGTTTTGACAAACAAAAATTGATTTAATCTCTAGTCACATGAAGGGCGGCACAGATTCTAGGGATAAGGAAGTGATAATTGTAGTGTACTCTACCTTGTTCAAACCAGATCTTAGGATTTTTGTCCAGTTCTATTTACCATAATTGAGGATGGACCTTGTCAAAGTGGAGAATATCCAGAAAAGGTCAATCAAGGTCTTGAAAGATCTTAAATTCTTGGCACATAAGGATAATTTGAATGGCTTATAAAATTTTAACCTGGAGAGGGGAAAGATTAATGGGACATGATAATTGTTTCTAAGAGTTTATAATGGTAAAAGATGAAAAAGGAACTCCACTTGTTCATTTTCTTCCTAAGAACAACACGCAAAAGTTGCAGAGGCAAATTTAGGCTTCATGTAAGAATGAAACTTATAAAAATTGTAAGTAGCTCATAGTAACCTGGGCAGGAGCAGGAGTGGGCTCCTTCTCAATGAACATCTTCAAGCAGAGACTGGATGACCACCATTGCTATAGTGGGTGTTGTGGGAAAGTTGTGCAATATGATTCAGGCTGGATGGAAGATCTGTTCTATAATTCTGAGCTGTAGTTACTTGTACCTCCAAACTTTCTGTATTTTTCAGTCACTTGTTTCCTGTCTCCAGCTCCATGCTTTTATCAAAGATAGGTAGAATAGAATGTGGAGATGCCCTTTCTTTGGCAAAGTCCCAAGGTTCCAGGAATTTCTACTTAGAAGGTAGAGTGATGTCAAATTAATACAATACTCACCCTCCTGCATTGGATCTCAGAGACTCTTTACTTATTTCCTGGCGGATAAATGTCTTCTTTGAAGGTTATTAGGGTCCTGTTGGAGAGACTTCTAATCCCTTTAATGTTGATGAGAATTGGGGCACAGATTTTAGTCTCTGAAATGATTTAGATTTGATCTGAAGATGACCATTTCTAACTGTTATTTTATCCAAGAGTATCCTCTTCAGCCCTAGGGAAATAAATAGCATGTGTCAGTGTCAGTGAAACTTCTGATGATTTAACTTAAGACTTTTACGGTTGTTCATAAGATTCTTGGGACTTCATTAGTGATTCACAGACAGAGCCTCCCTTTGGGACTCATCTCATAAGGGACCCTTTTCTGAGTGGAAGCCATTGATAGTACTTCTTTCTCTCAATTCTCTCCTTTTTTTCCTCTCTAATTGCATAATGAGCTTTTAATTACATGATCCCAATACTTTACCTAGGAATTCTGGTATCCAGAACCAAATTATTTCAGTAGAGAATTGGGAATCTTAGGCAGCATCTATGTAATGAATACAATTTTTCACATAGAACAAATTCATAGGTCATAGAAATTGAGGAGGCTGAGTAACTGGCAGGCCTGAGGATTCAAGGCAAGAATGAGGAGCAGAAAATAAAAATGGGGGGGGCGGAGCCAAGATGGCAGAGTAGAAAGACTCACCTATGCCAGCTCCGAACCCATGGCCCATGGATTTCCTCTAAAAAGAACTCCTGACAAATTCTGAAACAGTGGAAGCCGCACAGCAACACAGTGAAGGAGATTTCTGTTCCAGAGAGCCCTGAAAAACCGACCCCAAAGGTACATCATGCCCCGGATGGGAGCAGAGCCCTCCCCTGCCCTGGCCTTGTGGCACTGAGAGGAGCAGATCCAAGCAGGCTTCAGGGACAGAATCTCCAGTGGCTTCGAAGGTCCCTCCACCCACAGACAAACAGGTCAGTGAGAGAGATGGGTTGAGAGGGGAGCAGGGTGTCTTCAGGACTCCGACCCCCTCGGGAGGCAGCAGCAGAGGCAGCGGGAGAGGCAGCAGGCGGCCAGAGGCTCCCAGAGCAGGCAGGAGCTTGGCAGGGGCTCCATTACAGAAGGTCCCTGTATAAACCCCCTGAGGCAACTGAGCATGGGAGACGGCCTTGCCCCTATCTGAGCACTAGAAATTAAGCTCCCATTGAATAGCAGCCAGGCCCATTGCTGAAAGCCCTGAGGCTGGGGAGCAGCATTTGAATCTCAGATCCCAAGCACTAGCTTGGCAGACCTAGGCGGAGGTGAAAAGGACTCCCAGAAGTCAAGTAACTGACTGGGAAAATGCCCAGAAAAGGGAAAAAAAATAAAAACATAGAAGGTTACTTTCTTGACCAAATGATTCCAAGCTTCCTCTCTGACGAGGAAGAAAATTGCTTACAATCAGGAAAAGACATAGGAGTCAAGGCCTCTGTATCCCAAACATCTGAAATAGGTATCCCATGGGCTCAGGCCATAGAAGAACTCAAAAAGGATTTTGAAAACCAAGTTAGACATGTGGAGGAAAAATTGGGAAAAGAATTGAGAAAGATGCAAGAAAAGCATGAAAATGGGTCAATAGCTTAATAAAGGAGACCCAAAAAAATACTGAAGAAAATAACACCTTGAAAAATAGGTTAAGTCAATTGGCAAAAGAGGTTCAAAAAGCCAATGAGAAGAATGATTTCAAAAGCAGAATTAGCCAAATGGAAAAAGAGGTGCAAAAGCTCACTGAAGAAAATAGTTCTCTCAAAATTAGAATGGAACAGATGGAGGCTAACGACTTTCTGAGAAACCAAGAAAACACAAAACAAAACCAAAAGAATGACAAAATGGAAGAGAATGTGAAATATCTCATGGGAAAAACAACTGACCTGGAAAATAGATCCAGGAGAGACAATTTCAAAATGATGAGACTACCTAAAAGCCATGATCAAAAAAAAAGATCCTAGATATCATCCTTCATGAAATTACCAAGGAAAATTGCCCTGATATTCTAGAACCAGAGGGCAAAATAAGTATTCAAGGAATCCACTGATCACCACCTGAAAGAGATCCAAAAAGAGAAAATCCTAGGAACATTGTGGCCAAATTCCAGAGTTCCCAGGTCAAGGAGAAAATCTTGCAAGCAGCCAGAAAGAAACAATTCCAGGATTGTGGAAATACAATCAGGATAACACAAGATCTAGCAGCTTCTACATTAAGGGATTGAAGGGCGTGGAATAAGATATTCCAGAAGTCAAAGGAACTAGGTCTAAACCAAGAATCACCTACCCAGCTAAACTGAGTATAATACTTCAGGGGAAAATATGGTTTTTCAATGAAATCGAGGACTTTTAAGCATTCTTGTTGAAAAGAGCAGAGCTGAAAAGAAAATTTGACTTTCAAACACAAGAATGAGAAGAAGCATGAAAAGGTAAACGGCAAGGAAAAGTCAGAAGGGACTTACCAAAGTTCAGCTGTTTACATTCCTATATGGAAAGACAGTATTTGTAACTCCTGAAATTCATATCTTCAAGAGAATGCTAGGTTTCATTGAACACAAGAAAGCAGAAGAAACATAAGAATAAAGATTAGGTTGAAACCGAATATATTAATAATAGAGACAAGTTCTAGAGTGCACAATGAAAAAGGAAGAACTATGATAGCTTAAGAATGTATTAATAGTAGCTGGAAGCTTCCTTCATTGCTGATCTCCCCTGTAAACATGTTTACTGATCATTGGTTCTTATTGCATTGGTCTTCTGTTCAGACTGTACTTTGGGAGGATGTTGATCTGGAAGGTGAACCTTAGTAAAGTTGTATTGTGTTTAAGTTATCCTGTAGGATGGTGTCCCTTTTTGTCTATGTAAGAGAGCAAGTAGGCTGTGTGGTAAATTTATCTACCAGAAAAGAAAAAGAAAGAATGTGTGCCTTCTACATGGCAGGACCTGGGACAATGGTCTGGTGTCCTTGTGCTAGTGAAGATCTGTATTCTTGCCTATCCCTGGCTAGGTACTAGAGGATTAGACATATAGACCTAAAGAATGAGGGAGTGTTTCTTATAAGATTCTGGTAGAGACAAGAAATTTTTGGAAATTATGAAGGAATTGTTATAATTTTATTATTAAAATTTTTATAAAAGCTTGCACTTTTATGATGAGAATCAATATTGGCACTTGGATTTCATCCTCATCCCTGGAGCTGTTCGAGAGAAGGCCAAATGATTAATTGTTGCAGACACTCTAGAGCGGCATTTCTGTTTCAGTGATCTAGATTGTAGTAACTTTATCCAACTGTTGCTCTCAGAAGTCTGGCAACAGAGCTGTGAAAGTTCTTTATGGACTAAGGAATATCAATTAATGGTGTACCAGTATTTTCTGAACCTCAGTGCCCATTTATTTTCACAACTCTGTTCTAAATATAATGTGGCTGTGGTATCACTAAGCTACCAAAGTGAGACACAATAGAGCTGGGAGAGGAGGACCCCAGGCTAGCTTCTGCTAGTTCTCTTAATCTTGGTAATTTTGTTAATCACATTATAATTCAAAGTGGTATCTTAAAGTACCGCTTGTGACAGTAAAATTCTATTCTTTTAACACCTCTTGGAGTGATCAACACAAGGAAATATCTGCGTTTAGTTCTTATATCAATCTCTCCTTCTAGTTTCATTTTTTGAATAAAATAAAATTTTATCCCATGCTTCTCTGAGAGAAATGAATGGTTCCACTGATATGGAAGACACAATGAAGCTCTTAGTCTGTACTGAATCTAGAAGTTATTAAGGTGGAATCTTGTAATTAAGGTGGACTTGCAGAGGGAATATTAATGTTTCATGTCAGATAAGCAATTGTAAAATTTATTTCAACAGTTTTTAGTAATGGACGTTTACTTAGTGTTTTGAGGTTTAGTACACATATTCATAAATACCTTATTTATCCCTCACAATAGCTCTGGAAGTAGCTGCTATTTTTATGTCTATTATTTGGAGACATTAAATGACTTGTTCACATATATACCTCTGGTAAGAGCTGAAAGAAGGATTCAAACCTAGATTTCTCCTAACTACAAGGAAAGCATGTTTCCTCTGTCATTTTCCTTTCAGTGTTTTAGTCCATTAGTTTTTAAGTGCCTTGTTGACATGGAAGGTTTTTTGTCTCATTTTTCCTATCTGTGGCATTTCCATGCTACCTGGCACATTGTAGATACTAAATAAACACTTCTTTGCTGATTGATTGATATTGCCTCTATAAGTGTTTTTTGAATAATGAACCTGACTTAACTTTATCCCCTTGGTGGTCAATGTTTATGGTTCTTTTCCCTATTCCTTGTGGTGAATGAGTAGGTTCAGGTTTTGGAGGCACGTTAATAAATGAGTTGCAATTTGATCTTCGTACTCCTGTCTTCAAGAATCTCAAAGTGTGAAAAGGAAAACTTTGGCTTCAAAGTTGGAAGAGACTAAATCTAAACAACTCACTTTTACTAGATATATGGGCCCTCAATTGAATAAGTCTTATAAAATTATTTAATGTAGAAATCAGTGTTAATAAGACTGGAATTGGCATTGATAAAAATACAGCTGATGGGTCATTTGATCTTCCTTTTTATTAACTTCAACTTGATTTCCTACCCTACACAGCTAATAATATTGATCTGATTCCTTGAGCCTTTTCCACCAATGATTTTATATGTCTTAGGAATATACTGACCTTTGAGCTTCTGAGAATGCAACTATTTTATTAACCCCGTTCTTGCCGTAGAAAAAGTATGTTCACCATTTTGGCATTTGACCCTGCCTTATCTAGGGGAGAGGCAAGTCTTATTATTCCATGTGGATGCCAGAAAAACCGCTCTTAGTTTGAGTCACTTTATGGGTTTGCATCCATTCAGATCCATAACTCATGGGCTATTACATCTGCTTTTACTAGACCAATCAGAAGATACATAACCTCACAACAGATTATATTTAACAAAAAGTATTGCAAAATAAGCAACAACATATATCTACCTGATAAATAGGAGCACATTCATCTACAAGTTACCACTTCAACAAAGGTGGAAGGGACCTCTGAACTTGTGAAAAGGGAACACATGTATTAAGGAAGATACACAGGGTTCATTTGTAGTTGAGGCATGTGAGTTTCTAGGTTATTCACAAATCTGTTAGTTTTAGAGTAACTGATGTCTCCTCTGGATTTCATGAAGAAAGCTGCTTTCTCTATGGAGTTGGATTCATTTGCTGCTATATTCCCTTTATGTGTTCTTTCTATGTTGTAACAAGGTATTCTGTAGTATGAGCAAAGCAAAATGTTAGTAGCTCAAAAGAAATGGAAGATGTGCAACTTCAAACACAATTGTACTAGGAATACTCATATGAACTACTTGTCCTCCATCAGTAGAGCTTTCTGAGCTCATATTGGTCTGTTCAGCCACAGTTGCACATACTAGGCATTGACCCCGATATAGTGATGTCATTTTTGTCTTCTTTAAGCAAGAAAGACACCCACCAACCAAACTATATTTGCTGTAGGTCTCTCAACTTAGCCTCTCTATTGAACTCTTATTTGTGGATATTTTTCTGTGAGTTTCCATTGAGTTGCTTTCTTTTGACTATTTCTTTTGCTGTTCTCTGCTACTATCTGATGAACTGCAGCAGATAGGCAGTTTTTCCCCTGTAGGGAGAGAGTTTATTTAGTCATTATTCTAGAGTTATTTACTCTAGAACAATTTACTCTAGTTGATCCAGGCAGGAAACCAGAAAAAAGTAGGAAGTTCTCAGGTGTAAAATCTGTGTTTGTAATTCACTTTATCTGCTCTATTATTCAATTAAATGGTTATCTAACATGTTATTTCAAATTCCTTTTTAACTCCTATCACATTCTAGATTCCCAAGTCTTGATCCTAGATCCTAGGGACACAGTTTAATAAAAATGCAACAGAATTAGGGTGAAGAGTTTTCTTTCACTTTCCTCTAATGCCCTTGATTCCTATGTAAATCAGCTTGAGCATAACTCAAAATGGTGGGATGGAGTGGTTGGAGTCAGTAACTCTTGTTTTATCTTAGATTGTCTGAAACCATTGCATTTCCTATAAATTTGTTTCAAATCCTTTAAAAAATAGTGTTTGCAATATCATCAGATTTAGATAGAAGGGATTTTACAGGGATTTATTTTATTTTTTATAATTTGTGTGTATACATACATATATATATCTCTCTCTCTCTCTCTCTCTCTCTCTCTATATATATATATATATATATAGAGATATATATATGTATGTATACACACATATGGATACCCACAAAATGTAAAACAAAATATTTGTATTTTAGAGCTCATGTTTAACCAGTTCATTCTTACTGATGAAGAAACTGAAATCCAGATATTTGGAGTGATTTCTTATGATTGTACAGGAAGTAAATAATGGCCTAATCCAAGGTTTTTTTCTCCAATGGTTTTTCCATTATCCCTGTTTTATACAAATGGTCCTGGGATCAGCACGAATGCCAACTACTTCAGTTAGTGTACTCTGAAAAAGTGGCCCATACTTTGACTTTTGTTACATGGAGAAAAAAGTCGAAAAAAGTATTTGTAAGGCGGTCAGTTTTCTATTACAGGATATAGTCAGAACTGTGTCTTTAGAATACAAGATTTTTTATTGCACTGGCTGTTTTTCAATAGTCTTTGTGCATATTAAATATTTGATGTATCTGGATTGAATTTGACACAGCAAGCAAGACTTTTGACTCTTTATTCAGTCTCACTTATTTGCGTGGACAATGGGAAGGACTGGGAAGTAGTAACTATTTATAGGTAGACTGAAGGCAATGGATAGCAAACTGGTCAGTCACAGTATATGTATCATTCTTCTCTTTCAGGTTAAAAACTATAGACCTTTTCATACCTTTCCTATCATTTACATGGTCTCCATTATTGTTGATCCCTCTCCCTGGGGATGTGCTGGAACAATACAGGGGTCAGTCGTAGCCTCAAGTGCAACTGGTGCACATTGAGTTAAAAAAAAAATGCGATAAAAGTGGAAAGAAAGAAGAGGAGAAAATTTTGGAAAGCTATTTGTACATGTTTCATCAGTTGTATAAGCAAGATAAAGTCATAGTGATTAAATTATTTTCCAAATTAAGACACAAAATTCTAATTATAACTGTTCAGCGACCAAGTCCACTGACAGGTTTTAAGAAGCAAATTTTGGCAGCAAAGAATGTAGCAAATTATTGGGAAGTCCAGCATACATTGTTATGAATAAGTCCTTGTAATGACTTGTTTACAATATGATACTAGACAGTTACATGACACAATATTGGTTCATCAAAATTTCAATGCAGGAAACCTCCCTGCCCACAAATTTCCAATAAATAAGGTGAATCATTTAAATATATATATATATATATATATATATATATATATATATATATATAGTTTATATATTTTTTGAAATAATGAAAATGTCAAAAAAGCCATTAAGTGTTTAAAGAAAGTAGATTTCCCATGGGGTAATCAATAAATTTGTTTTTTTAAAAAAGGGATGGTAGGTCAGATAAGTTTGGGAGTCTGATCCATTACAAAGCAGTGTCATCTATAATAGGTATTTGTTGAAAGAATCAATGAATAAATTGAACAAGAGAGTTTTCCTTCAAACTCCATCCATTGCAATATTTACTCAGCTTCCCAGGGGTTTAGGTAACCTACAATTCAGTTCTGTTCTTTTCCCAGCTACTTATTAATCCACAGCTCTGGCATTCCAACATACAAAGTTTCAAACTGATCCAGTGATCATAGATGGCCAAGAAGAGAGATTGATGAAAACCTTGAAAATGTTCTTTTTCACATAGCTCTTTCCTTGTCTGACTCACCTATATGTACATGGGTGTGTGTATGCATGTGTGTGTGTATGTGTGGGTGTATTTGTGTTTGTGTGTGTGTATGCTTATGTGTGTGTATATATATATACATATATATGCATATGTGAATGAGAATGTGAGTGTATATTACCCATTTATGTGTACATTTAAATATCTATCTAAGGTTTTGCTACAGCCTTCTCTAAAGTATTTTTTTTTGGTGTAGAACTAAGAGAAAAAAAACTCCTGGAGCTCCTGGTCAAGAAAGGGCAAGGAATTGAACAGCTGATACAAATCCCCTGAAGCCTGGGACATTACACTCATCCCCCTAACCCCAACCCCACTGGAAGCAGAATCCTACCTTGGCAAAGAGTTAGAATGTCAAGTATTAGTCTGGGAACATGAGCAAACATGAGCAAAAATCTCAGAATATACAATTTCACTTTGGGAAGATTACAATATAATATTACCTATGCCGTATGGTATACCATATTATATGTGTAACACCATATATTCTGGTATACAAAGAAGAAAACAAAACCAAAGCTCCCACATCCAAAGCCTCCAAGAAAATATGAATTGATCATAAGCCATGGAAGAATTAATTTTCAAAACCAAGTAAGAAAAGTAGAGGAAAAATGAGAAGAGAAATGAAAGTGATGCAAGAAAATCTTAAAAAAATCTAGTCAACGGTTTTCTAATGGAGACCCAAAAAATATTGTAGAAAATAACACCTTAAAAAATAGACTAATCCCAAATGGCAAAAGAGGTCCAAAAAGCTAATGAGGTAGAGTGCCTTAAAAAGCATTTGATTGCCCAAATGGAAAAGAAGGTTCAAAAGTCCACTGAAGAAAATATTTCCAACAAAATTAGAATAGAGAAAATGGAAGCTAATAACTTTATAAAAAGTCAAGAAATTATAAAACAGAATCAAAAGAATGAAAAAATTACAAGACAATGTGACATATCTCATTGGAAAAACTACTGACCTGGAAAATGGATCCAGGATAGATTACTTAAAAATAATTGGACGACCTGAAAGCCATGGTCAAAAAAGAGCCTACTCATCATCTTTCAAGAAATGGTCAAGGGGGAGGCGGAGCCAAGATGGAGGAGTAGAAAGACTCACATTTGCTAGCTCCGAACCCACAGCACATGGATTTCCTGTAAAAAGAACTCCTGACAAATTCTGGAACAGTGGAAGCCGTGCAGAAACACAGTGAAGGAGATTTCCGTTGCAGAGAGCCCTGAAAAACCGACCCCAGGGGTCCATCGAGCCCCAGACGGGAGCGGAGCCCTCCCCTCCCTCTGCCCTGCCCGCACCACACTGAGAGGATCGAGCAGACCCAAGCAGGCTTCAGGAGCCATAATCTCCAGCGGCCGAGAAAGTCCCTCCACCCACAGATGCACAGGTCAGTGAGAGAGATGGGCTGAGAGGGGAGCAGGGTATCTCCGGGACTCGGACCCCCTCGGGAGGTGCCGCTGCGGCAGAGGCTGAGGCAGCTTGGTCAGAGGCAGGCAGGAGCTCCACAGCAGCTCCATTACAAAAGGTCTCTGCATAAACCCCCGAGGGAAGTGAGCCTGAGAGGCGGCCCAGCCCCCACCTGAGAACCAGCAGATAAGCTCCCATTGAAGAGCAGTCAGGCCTGCCGCCAAAAGCCCTGAGGCTGAGGAGCAGCATTGAATCCCAGACCCCAAGCACTACCTGGGCGGACCTAGGCTAGGGTGGAGAGGACTCCCAGAAATCAAGTAACTGGCTGGGAAAATGCCCAGAAAAGGGAAAAAAACTAAGACCATAGATGGTTATTT
>JAQQSK010014644.1:0-11045 GCA_028658325.1 Potorous gilbertii | reverse complement strand
CTTGATTTTCAAAATCCTTTTTGAGCTCTTCCATGGCCTGAGCCCATTGGATATCTATTTCAGATGTTTGGGATATAGAGACTTCTATGTCTTTCCCTTATGGTAAGCATTGTTCTTTCTCATCAGAAAGGTAAGGAGGAAATATCTGTTCACCAAAAACCTAACCTTCTATGGTCTTATTTTTTTTCCCCTTGTCTGGGCATTTTCCCAGCCAGTTACTTGGCTTCTGAGATTCTTCTCCACCCCCACCTCACTTCCAGATCTGCCCAGCTAGTGCTTGGGTTCTGAGATCCAAATGCTGTTTCCCAGCCTCAGGGCTTTCAGCGTTTTCGGGGCTGCTATTCAATGTGAGATTAAGATCAGGTACTCAGGTGGGGGCAGGGCTGCCACACAGGGCTCAGTTCCCTCAGGGTATTTATGTGGAGACCTTCAACAATGGATCCGAGCTCCTGCCTGCTTGGGAGCTCCTGTCTACTGCTTTCCCTGCTGCTGCCACCCGAAGGGACATGACTTATGGAGACCCCCAGTTCCCTCTAGGCCAGCCCAGAAGTATTTTTCACTGACCTGTAGTACCTGTGGGTTGAGGGATCTCCACAGCTGCCGGAGATTCCATCCCTGAAGCTTTCTTGGATCTGCTCCTCTCGGGGCCACACGGCCAATGCAGGGCTGGGCTGTGCTCCAGATCCAATGCTCGACAGACCTTTGCTGTCAGTTTTTCAAGTCTCTCTGGAACAGAAATCTCCTCCACTCCATTGTTGTGCGGCTTCCACTGCTCCAGAATTTGTTGGGAGTTCCTCTTTACAGGTAATTTATGGGCTGTGGGTTTGGAGCTAGCATATGTGAATCTTTCTACTCTACCATCTTTCCTCCTCCCTCCATAATATAACTTTTATTCAGACTATATTGATCTTCTCATCTTCACTAAAAATGGCCTATCATTCCTATTATCTTTAGTAGCATATTGAATGTATTTTATGTTCTTGCTATATTCTGTTCTGCACCATAATTATTGTAGATTTGTTACATATCAACATTGATTTTTATATGTCAAAAGTCCCTGATAAACTATAGGGTCTATAAGGTCAGGAGCAAGTCTTAATTACCTTTGTTTCTCCTTCAATACTTAGTATACTGCATCATGTATGGTAGATACTCAACAATTGACTACTGAACAAATTAATTAATTGATGAATTATAATATGATCAAACTATTCCTGAATGTTAGCCAAAGAACCTTATGATAAAGAATCTCCCGTGAAATTATTTACTGGAAAATATAAACTTTATAAAATATTTTTAATGATCAATTTACTGTCCTTAACATATTACCTTGATACTTTTTTTATTCATTAGTATCAATATAAACAACTCCCAAATCATTTACTCTACAATGATTTAAATTATAGATTATCTATGGACTGATATCACATTTTCATAATTACCACCGAACCTACAACTCGTTTTTCCTCACCATTGTCTCATAAGACTCCTCAGACTCTTTGAGCAGTTTTCTTTTCATATGATTAGCTCTAGGTCATTGTCCCAACCTATTCATTGGATGATTGGATGGATTCTATTCTGCACATAGAAAACAACAAAACAATTCTTAGAAGGGCTTCATTCTTATGGAGGTGATTTATATTTGCCAGCATTTGTAAGTCCGCATAATTTCCAAAATGTGGTCAGCAGCAGAACAAGAGGTTTCAAATGTACTTTGTTCATATCTCCTAAATGATGACCCCCAACAAAAAAAAGAGCAATTAAAGTAGAGATAAATGAAAAAGAATTAGAAAATCAAAAGATAAAATATACTTTAAGTCACATTCCTGAAGGGAAAATAACATTATTCCCCAGGAAGGAAGGAATAAGGAGATAAAAATAGAATTTCTTTAAGGAAAATATATTTTGGGAAATATTACCATTGAAAGGGTGAAGGGATTCAATAAATAATATAATAATAGTGGCAATTTTATTTTTACAAAGTATTTGGCTAAGGTGGATTTTGAGCAAATGATCAAGAAGAATGCTATTATACATGGCAGCAATCAACTTCTCAATACTTAAGAAGTGACTAGATAGCTGTGGCAGGAGCTCATTGTTGTTACTTTACTTGTAGGCAACCTCAACTCAACTCAACCTCAACCTCAACAGTACTTTGTACTGAAAAGTACATTGTGATGTATGATGTGCCAGAAGTTTACTTTTTAATTTTTTTTCTTGATAAAGTAAAATAGGCTCAATGGACAATCCTACTTTATCTTCAGTAAGTACTTTATCTTCAGGAGCTGGAAAGGTTGGGAAGGATGGAAAGAATCTGGAAATTTTATATATATATAATATATATTACATTTAATTATAAATATTTTATATATATTATATTACATTTTAATATATTAAATATACAATATATTACATTTAATTATAAATATTATATATATATATATTACATTTAATTAAGAAATATATTAAGAAAATAACCTTTTAAATTCCTTTAGTTTGTTTTTAATAGAATAGGGCTTGTCACCATAGTAGTTTATATTTGTATATGCTTCAATGGAAAGAGGAAGTAGCCTGAAATCAGAAGGCCAGGGTTCAAATTCTGGTAGGACCACTTACTAGTCCTGTAATTGTTGATCAGATTATTCATTTAGTCAACAAGCAAATACTAGTGAGTGCCTACTCTGTGTCAGACATTGTGCTTAGTTCTGGAAATATAAAGACAAAATAAACAACACAGAATCTGCTCTAAAGGATCTCATTCTGATGGGAGAAAGAATGTGCAAACAGCTATCCACAAACAAATTATATGCCAGATAAATTGGTGATAGTCTCAGAAAAAAAGGCCTTAAGATTAAGGAAAGCTAGGAAGGATAATTATACAAGGTGAGATTCTAGCTAAAACTTGAAGGAAGCCAGAAAAGTAAGCAGGCAAGTTGAGGAGAAAGTGCCCTATAGATATTGGAAACAATTAGTGAAAATTATTTGAGTCATAATGTCTGGATCTGTGAAAGAAACCTAATACAATTAATATCACCTATGAAACTGGTGGCAGAATGATAGTGCCTAAACCTGGAGTTGGAAAAATCTGAGCTCTGATCTCAGAGACTTACTAGCTTTTGACCCTGGGCAAATCACTTAATCTTTGATTGTCTCAGTTTCTTCCACAGCAGGATAGGGATAAGATAAGCACCTACCTCCCAGGTTTATTATGAGGACCAGCTGGGATGATATTTGATAAAGCAATTAATGAATGTCATTCCCCTTTCCTTCATTGTGCAGTTATCAACTGCCATTGCATGGATTATTGTACTTGATCTCACTGAAAATTTACCTTAAAACAAGCTGTGGAAAGGCCAGTGAACAATCTTTCAGATAGGGAAAGCTTTGTTAGACCCCCTATCTCATTCTCAGTGCTCACTCCTCTCTCTTCTGGATTCTGACTTTTCTTTCTTGACATTCTCATACCACAAACTGCTATAAAATCCAGTCTTCTTTCCTATTGACAACTTTGCTAAAACTGCTTCTTAGAATAAAATCCAATGCCTCCTTTTCCCTTTCCTTCCATAAGCATTCATCTATTTTCGCAAGTTCTCCTACATTTATGATAGGGAATGAATTATATAATGCAGGAGAAAATGTTTTTAATTGCAATTTTAAGTTAAAATGCTGAACATATGTTCATGGCAGGAATATGTAGTGACTTCTAGACCATTTACCCTGAGGCAACCTGTTACTTGGCCATAATGGCCTAGCCTGGTGGCCCTCAGAATCTATCTGTGACCCTTTAAGATTGCCTAATTAATATGCAGTTGCTCAGCTTTATCAATCAGTCACATGATTCCAATGACTTATTGGCTTGCTTGTGAAGCCCTCCTACTTCTTTTTCTGGGATGGCTAATTAACAAACAGCCAAAAGATTTAATATAAACTCCTTAAATCTGAGATGTAGTGGTGCCATTTTCCACCTCAGAGTATCTGCCCTAATTGACTAGAATTCTATTTTTATACAAATGCCTCATGGTAAAGAATATATACTGAATAAAGTTCTTAGCTTATTCTAACTGGAGTCCAACTTTATATTCCTTGCCTTGTTACCCAGAGCTGATGCTCCAACAGGGAATTTGCTTAGCTCCTAAGCAAGCCTCAAATGTGTCAGAGAATTTTCTAAACCATCCATCATTGACAAAGATGAAGGGGCAGGACAACGATTTTGACCCAAGTGGAAGAGAGTCCCTTTCAATATGGCATACACACTTGATTCCTTGCTTACTCCTGACTCATAAGCAAAGCTCTGGTGGAAGACCCATGAAACAACATATAACCTCCTATATGTTAAAGAAAACCCTTGTGAACTGCTAAATGAATGAAAGCCCAAGCCCAACAAGGGAAACCTGGAGTGAACCAGTCTGGTCACAGTTTATTCTGATTATAAATGCTTTTTATTGCCTGAGAAGGAAAAGCTTGCAAGCTAGAACAATGTCTATTCCTACATGTTCAAAGCCCGGTTGGAAAGAGTGAGATGTTTATATAATTTTTGAACAAAGAAAAGAGAAAGGGTAGGAATTTGGGCGGATGCTAGGAAAAAAGTCTCAGAAAGAAGAGAAATGAGGAATTCCAGGTGTTAGAGTTGAGATCTCCAGGTATACAATCGGAAGGCATTCCTGGTGATAAACAGTTCATAGTTCAAAACTTGATAAAGCAATGTCTCCAAAAATAGGATATTCCATGAGCCCCATAACCAAAATTAGGTGAGTCTCTGGAGATAAAGTTGTCTCAAAAAACAACAGCAACAACAACAAATGGGTTATATCTTTAGTCTCATAACCTGTAGACAGTAAAGTTTTTAAAGTAGAGATGTCTCTTGAATGTCCACAAACCACTCAATGGCTCCGAGTCTGCTTCAGAGCTGATAGGAGCTTTTACCTGGGTTTTACTGCAAAGGATTGTTAATATGTCAAGCAGCCTTGGGCATCAGAAATCCTCCTGACTGGTTATTTGTACTATTCCATTGTCTGATTCTCCTATGAAAAAGAGAAGCTCTAGTGTATTTAATTGGTTAGTAAAAACATTACAGACCCCATGTTCACAGGCAATGCTTTAATCTAGGACTAGATTTAATTGTCCTGTAAATCCACTTACTATATATCAAGTCGAGAAATAAATCAAAGTCATGACTTGAGAAATAGAGTGTCTTTAATTGAGAGAACAGCATAGCAAAGCTGCCACCCTGGGGGATGCCCCATTAGGGCAGAGCACAATGGATATCCCAACCAAGAGACCTGTGAAAGGTTCTTTATACTTTTAAGAGAGGAGAGGAGAAAGGTAGTATTAGGTAGTAAGGCCTGGTCGTAAGACCCTAGTGGCCCTTGGCAATCTGGTCAAGGAAAATGACTTCATTCTGGCTGTGTTGCCTTTCATGACATGAATTCCAATGGAGGGGGCAAGGGCATTATTGGATATTGAGATCCAGCTCAAGTTGTGTTCCTTTACAAGGATAGGAGGACTTTGTGTATGATTTAGCTCAACCTACTGGAGAGTAAATATCTTAAGAATTGGAATGTAAGGATATTACTGAAATTCTGGCATTATAGGATCATTAAGAAAGATACAAGTAATATTTGGCATTAACAATTTTCTGTCATGGTAACAATTATATTGATAATTTTCTGTCAATTCTAAGAGTCATCTTAGGAACTGTAGAGAGCCAAGTCTGGGAATGAGAACACTATGCTGCAAAGGGTAGGAAGGAATCTCCATGTTTAAATGACTTCCACACTGGGACTAGGCAGTTGCCCTGAATCTCGTATCTTTGGTTACCCTCACTCAGATCTCATAAGTCCACACAGTGGTACAGGATAGAGTGGCATTGACTGGAAAAAGGAGAAGAGGAGGAGAAAGAAAAGGATCAAGAGAAGGAAGATGAAGAGGAATAAAGTGATTTAATTATTTGAAATTAGATGGCTGTCAAAATATGATACTTTTTTCTCTAAAGTGTTATAATTTATTAACCACTGTAGGATATCATTGACATTTATGCAGTATAATAGTATAATTGTGTGTATACTGAACAATGAATAATACATATAATACATATGTGTATATGTGTGTGTAGGTGTACATGTATATGTGTGAATAATATATATACATACATATATGTGAATACATGTGTATATATCTAGATATAAATACCTTTCAACTTGAATTCAAGAGAATTCAAAGTACTATATTTACCTGCAAAATCATCACAGATTTTATGCTAATATTTTGCAAAAATATGGGAGGCACTTGGAAATATACTGACAATGCCCTTGCACTGAAAATTCTAGGCTTCCCACTCACAATGCACAAGAGATAAATGCATATCCACATGCCACTGGTAAATACATTGCTACTCCATTTACCCTTTAAGTGATGTGATGAACAGAATTTTACCACATGACAACTGTGCAATGAAAGGCTGGAAACCAATTTTGGAAGTGGAAAAACAAAAAGAAGGAGCAATGATTATGTGATGAAATACAGTAAAACCACCAAAAGGATTTTTTAATCAAGAAGGGGATCGTAATGGAGGGTCACCACATAGCACCTAGGTACAAGAGTGCCTACAAGAAATATTAAATACATGTCAACAGAGATATGGAGTTTTCTGGAATTCACAGCCTCCTAAACTGATTATTTAAGTTGTTTTGTATAAAAACCAAAAGGCCATAGAGAAGGGTAGGGAGGCTCCAGGAAGGTAATATCTGATCAGAATAGCTAGTTGCTCTTTAAATTTGTTTCTGTCCCCCTAAGGCAACTAATTCATAGCTGTGGGAATAGGCAAAGTCAGCTCTTTGTCTATTGTATTTAACAAAACATACATACACATAGGTATATACACAACTTGTTTGTTTCTGGTTGGTAAGAGGACTACTCTCACCATCTTGGGTGAAACTCCTACTTTCCAGATCCTTTCTGTGTGGATTTTTCTCTACTCATTCCCTTGGGTGTGCTTTTAAAGAAGCTGAAGAAAGACAATGGAAAGGAAAAACTGCTGAGGTGCCACTTCTTATTCTAGTCTCAGCTTGTTAGAGCTTTCTCTCAACACCAAAACTGCTAACTTACTTTTTCTTAGAAAGATAAAGCTACCTGTTTAATTTCTTCACTCTAGAAGATTTTTTTTAAAGGATCAATAATACTCTTCTGCTTAGCTTGAGATCCCAGCCAGGAAAATTGCTTTGATGAACAAACATGACAGCTGGGGGAAAAAAAAAGGTCATTTTCTTTCTTCCAGAAACCCTCAGTCCCTTTTCTTTGGCTGCATTTGAGTAATGAAATACTTAGTTACTAATATAAAAACTAAACATATTTGACTCAGAAAAAAATTAAAAACAACAAAGAAAAGAGAAAGAAGAAACCTTAATAAATTGATGTAGTGAAAGGTACACTTTTCTTCAACAGAAAAGGTAAAGAAATATTAACAAAAATATGAGGAATCACCACCATTCATTTTAGCAATCTGAACAGTTTCAGCAGATCCAGCGATTGTTCTGTGACTAATGCAGAATAGAAAACAGACATTGGAGGAAAGAGTGCCTGGGAGAAAGAAAATAAACTCCTCATTACTATAAAAGATCCACATGTTCTCTTTTGGTCATGTCCAATTCTTTCTGACCCTATTTGGAGTTTCTGTCCAAAAATACTGGGATGTTTTACTATTTCCTTCTTTAGCTCATTTTATAGATGAGGAACTGAGGCAAACAGGGTTAAATGACTTGCCCAGGGTCATACACCTGGAAACTGAAATCAGAATTAAATTTAGAAAGATGTTTCCCTGACTCTAGGCCCAGCACTCTATCTGCTGTGCCACCTAAGCTGCCCATAATTCCCACATATGTATATGTATATATGTGAATGAATATGTACACATACATATATATACATGCATGCATAACATATACAGAAACATATAAACAAATATTCAAATAAAACATGTATGGTTATATGTGTGTACATACATATAAACACAGAGAGAGAAACATATAACTTCATGCCTACATGCTTAGGTATAAGGGGTACTACTTCAGGCTCCTGATCCAATGAGGCAGATTTAAATGTTTCAAGTAGTAACAAGAATGAATCAGGATTAATGCTCCTATTTAGAGAATAAAGATTCTTTAATGATGGGCTGAGGGACTGACATCTCAGCCCTGCACTAGGAAAAGTCACTTTTTCCTACTAAAGTAGCTTATAGCTTAGTGAATAGCTTCATGGGCCTGAGTTCAAAATCAGCCTCAAATAAATACCAGTTGGATGATTCTGGGCAAGTCACTTTACCTCCCACTAAATCATTTTCCTGAACCTTAAAAATCAAATCATAATAACACCTCCCTTGCAGGGTTGTTTTGATGATCAGATGAGATAATATTTAATCCTTTTAAATTTAAAATTAAAAAAATTATAAAGCCAAAAAAAATTAACATCAAGTCTGATACATAGCAGACAGGATATAAATACTTATCCTCTTCCCACTCCATTCCCTTTCCTTTGTAGCTTCTCAAACTGTCCTGTTGGTGATGCCACAAGGAAATGGAAAGGACAGAGTCAACCCCAGGTACTCATGAGAAGTAAGATTAAATCAGTCAGATGCCTTCTTTGACAGGATAAAAGAGAGTTATTAGAAACTAGTCCCATTCTTACTTACTTCAAGGAATACAGAGGGTAGCAAGCACTAGCTCTTCCAAGTCTGTTTGGTTTGTTGTTTTGTTTTTTTGGGGTTTTTTGCCCTTTCAATGCTCCAGCCACCTGAATGAGCTACCACAAAAAACAAACAGACAAACAAACAAAAGTAAAACACTCATAACTTACAACTTCTCCTTTCAGTTTTTATCTTTTATATTGTGTCTTCAAGACTTGGGTTTGAGGAAGCAAACTCTGGGTATTGCTACCATTGGGTGAGATTAATGCCACATGTCAATGTGGGTGTGAGTCCTCTTCTCTCCTTCACAGGATATTCTTAAAAGTCAAACTGCTAGGCAACTATTTATATAACTTTTTAAAATATAAAATTGTTTATAATATAATACATATCTATGAAATATATGTATGTATATATATGTATCCACATAAATAACTACATATATGCATGTGTATGTAAACACACATCTATGTATAAAAACATAAGAATGCAGTATATAGTTTCCCCTCCTTTCTGTTCTTTAATACATGAAATATTGATGCTCCACTATGTATTTATGCAAATTAGCAGAAGCATAATCTTATCTGTTTCTGAATCATTGTTAATTTTTCTTTCTGCTAAAGCACAGAATTCACTTTATCGCCAACCACTAATCCAAGGTTAAATCTATCACATGAAAATTTCATGAAAGAAAATAAAGCTGGAAAGAGTAGCAGGGCCTTGTTTTTTGTCCTTTGTTTTCAAAGAGGTCCATGATGTGAGGGAAGTGATACCATGAGATGCATACAAATTGGATTTAAGGGAGGGCTGTGCAAAGTCACCAACCTCACTTTTTCCTCAGGAGTCATCTGGGTCCAGAGTCAAGATATACATTATGACTACTGAAATGGCCCTGGATGCAGTGGGAGACTCTGATGTTTTTAAGCAAAGGCCCCTAACAGTTCTCAATTTGACTGAGGCAACATCTCATTCAGTGAGTAAGGTTAGGTAAGAAATAAAACAGAAAATTTTACCTAGTGAAAAAAAGTCAATCTGGGGGAGGATGAAACCTCAGGGTTTCTAGCCAAAACAGAAACAATTGCTATTTACATTCATTTGGAATCAGTCTGGGCCCAAACAATGAATAAGTGGGACTTGGCCTGGGATCTATTATTGGTCAGTCAATGAGAGGCAAATTGATTTGAAGTTAAGCCAATACCTAAGATAAAAAAAAAATCTAACTCATAAATCCCAAGGTATCTGGTGATGTTTCTGAATCAAAATTTACATTCCTTTCAGCAGAGCACCCTCAGGTAATCACTGAATGGGCCTTGCCTCAGTCAAATTGAGACTTGTTAAAGACTTTAGCTTAAAAAGGCCAAGGTGCGCGGGCCAAAGCCAAGATGGTGGAGTAGAAGGATTCACATATGCTAGCTCCAAACCCACAGCCCATAAAATACCTGTAAAAGGAACTCCCAGCAAATTCTGGAGCAGCAGAAGTTGCACAACAATGGAGCAAAGGAGATTTCTGTTCCAGAGAACCCTGAAAAACTGACATCAAATGTCCATTGCGCACCAGACCTGTAGCAGAGCCCAGTCCTGCCTTGGCCACATGGCACCAAGAGGAGCAAATTCAAGCAGGCTGCAGGGATGGAATCTCCAGCAGCCACAAAAGTCCCTCCACCCACAGGCACAAAGGTCAGTGAGAGAGCCTGTCTGGCTCACCAAGAGGGGAGTGGGGTGTTCCCAAAACTAAGGCCCCCTCGGGAGGCAGCAGCAGAGGCAGCAGTGGACAGGGGCTCCCAAAGTAAGAAGGGGCTAAGATCAATTGTTGAAGGTCTCCACATAAACGCCCTGAGGGAACTGAGCCTTGTGAGGCAGCCCTTTCACGACCTGAGCAGATGAACTTAATCTCACACTGAATAGCAGCCTTGCCCCACTGAAAGATTTAAGGCTGGGAAGCAGCATTTGAATCTCAGACCCCAAGCACTAGCTGGGCAGATCTGGAGGCAAGGTGGCTGTGGAAAGGAATCTCAGAAGTCAAGTAACGGGTTGGGAAAATGACCAGAAAAGGGAAAAAATAAGACCATAGAAGGTTACTTTCTTGGTGGCCAGATATTTCCTCCTTACCTTTCTGATGAGGAAGAACAATGTTTACCATAAGGGAAAGACATAGAAGTCAAGGCCTCAGTATCCCAAACATCTTAAATAGATATCCAATGAGCTCAGGCCATGGAAGAGCTCAAAAAAGGATTTTGAAAATCAAGTTAGACAGGTGGAGGAAAAACTGGGAAGGGAAATGAGAGAGATGCAAGAAAAGCATGAAATACGAGTCAATACCTTACTAAAGGAGACCCAAAAAAATGCTGAAGAAAATAACACCTTGAAA
>JAQQSK010014643.1:0-11046 GCA_028658325.1 Potorous gilbertii | reverse complement strand
GGATCAAAAGAGAGAATAGCAACAATGGGGGGCAGGATAGGATGGAGGGAAATACAGTTAGCCTTACACAACATGACTATTGTGGAAGTCATTTGCAAAACTACACAGGTATGGCCTACATTGAATTGCCTGCCTTCCCAAAGGGAATGGGTGGGGAGGAAAGGATGGGGGGAAGTTGGAGCTCAAAGTTTTAGGAACAACTGTTGAGTATTGTTCTTGCTACTAGGAAATAAGAAATACAGGTAATGGGGAATAGAAAGTTATCTGGCCCTACAGGACAAAGGACAAGATGGGGACAAGAGAAGGGAGGGATGATAGAAGAGAGGGCAGATTGGTAAAAGGGGAAATTAGAATGCTCAGTGTAGTGGGGTAGGGGTAAGGGACAAAAGGGGAGAAAATTTTGGAACCCAAAATTTTGTGAAAATGAATGTAAAAAGTTTTATAAATAAATTTATATTAAAAAAGAGAAAGAGTATGACTAATCTGTAGAGTTAAAACAAAAGTACAGAAGGACAAAAAGAAGAAAGCAGAATTTCGAAGAATGGAAATGAAGGTGAAGAAGGAGAAAAGAAGCAATATTCTCTTTGTTCCACTTCCCTTAGGAGTATCGCTGTATTTTTGGGGACAGTGCTGAATGGGAGGACATATGAATGGGGATTGCTAGTGTTTGTCCTCTGTTCTGGAAGAGAACCATGACATCAGGGAGGTGATACCATGACATGCAAATTAATTGGATTTAAGTGAGGTGTGCAAAGTTACCAGCTTCACTTTCTCCTCCAGAGCCATGTGAGTCCAGTGGCAAGATATAAGTCAGGATGACTGGAGATCAAGACACCATAAATGGGAAAAAGGACTGGTGAAGGACAGAGGGGAATGTGATATGCCCTTATTAAGTCCCTGGGTGAATAATCAAGGAACGATAGCTTCTGTAGTCTTTTAGCAAGAAGAGAGGCTGCTTGAGAATGGGAGAGGTAGCAGAAGGGAGAAATTGAAATTGAGGGAACAGAGGCATAGGCTTCAACCTAGTAAGTTGCAAGGGATCTCACTGGAGAGCACCTATATGGAATAAAGGTAATATATGTTATGACCTTATGTTAGCTTTAATCTGGTAGGAGTTGGTCCACAGAGAGACCACTTGTTCTGTGAGTGCTGTGCTTCTTTGGATAGTATCTTGCCTCTGGAGAGTGAAAATTGGAGCTTCTTGGGGCAAACAATACCCTTAGAAGGGTGGGAGGCATGGACTCCAGAGATGAGATCACATGGCAGATGGAAAGGAGATTGATCATGGGAAAAGTAGGGTCAGGGGATTCAAATTAGACTGTATCTTTTGAGACATATGGAAATTTTTGCCACCAAGTATTGATTTTATCCTCATGAATTGATGCTTCTAGGAGTGAATCATAACAGAAAAAAGGGACAAAGGTCTACAGAGGCAATAACGTAGAAATTGGTTAGAAGAGGAAAGTCAGGAATAAAAATGAGGCTAGAATAAAATTTTCAATACATCAGATGGATCAAAAAAAGTGGAGGAGTAGACTAGACAAAGGTCACTCAGATAATGAAATTCAGTAACCCTGTATTCAAGTAGCCAAAAACATAGCTTCTCTAGGAAAGAACTCCCTCTTTGTTAAGAACCATTGGGAAAACTGTCAAGTCTCCCCCTCCTCTGATCAGTTCTCCAGTAAGCTCTTATTGATCTTCATAAAGGGCATGTCTGACCATGTCACCACTCCCATTCAATAAACTCCAGTGATTCCCTATTATTTTGATAAGTGCTGGGGATACAAAGAAAAATAAAAACAGTTCTCACCATTAAGGAGCTCAGTATCTTATGGGGGAGATGACATGCAAAGAACTATGAACAAATGATATATACAGGATAAATTGGAGATAGTCTTAGGGGGAAGGTACTAGTATTAAGGCTTCTTGGAGGAGGTTGGATTTTTTCTGATATTTGAAGCCAAGGAAGCCAGGGGGATTTTTTAATTTGATCCTTGAGACAGTAGAGAGCCACTTGAGTTTATTAAACAGTGATGTAATCAGGCCTGCACTTTAGGAAGATCAGTTTGAAAGTTGAACGTAGGATAGACTGGAGTGGGGAGAGGCTTGAGGCAGAGAGACCAACCAGCAGGCTACTGTATTTAGTCCAGGCCTGAAATGATGCGGTCTGCACCAGGGCCGTGGCAGTATCAGAGGATAAAGGGGGACATATATGAAAGATATTACAAAGATAAAATTAACAGGACTTTTCAATAGGGATGTGGGATGTAAGAGAGAATAAGGAGTCAAGGATGACACCTAGTTTATGAGTGTAGGTGCCTGGGAGGATGGTGATACCCTGGAAAGTAATAGGGAAGTTTGAGAAGGGAAGATTTGAGAAGAAAGAAAATGAGCTCAGTATTGTGCAAGTCACATCTAAGGTGTCTACTGGACATCTGTTTAAATATGACTAATTAGGGAGTTAGAGCTCCAAAACTAGAGGAAGGGCTAGAAGAATAGATCTGAGACTTATCTGCAGAGAGATGATAATTGAAAATCAGGTAGTAAAGTAAAATAGCATAGAGGGAGAAAAGATGAGGACCCAGGAGAGGGCCTTGGGGAATTCCTACAGTTAGTGGGCATGATGTGGATGGAGATCCAGCAAAGGAGACCGAGGAGAGGTCAGCTAGGTAGGAGGAGAACAAGGAGAGACCAGTAATACGGAAATTTAGAGAAAAGAAGGGGAGCAACACTATCACAGGCTACAGAGAGGCCAAGACAGATAACGATTGAGAAGATGTCAGAAGAGGATGTAGCAAGTAAGAGAGAGAGTCATTATGAGCGAGTTGTAAGCCACACTGGGACAGGACCTTTCAATGAGGCCTTTTAAAATTTTATTTCAAGACCAAAATATGGAATTGTAATTCTAATACAGTTTATCAGTGTACTAGCCAAAAAGAATATCTGGTTCTGTGTGTTTCAGCAGAAGTGATGTATAGAGTACACCTCTCAGCCTGAATTATAAGCATAGATATACCGCTTTTGTAAATATAAAGCTTTTAACTAGAGGATTTTAAAATGAACTTTCAAAAAGATTAAAACCTTATGCTTTATAAGCACTATCATCACAAATGATTCTTATGAAAAACATTATTTAAATGTGTCCTGCAGTTGGCCCTTTCTTAAACTGTTCTCATGATGGACACTTTCGCAGTCTAAGCTGCTCTAAAAGACCATTCATTATTTTTATTCACCCCATCCTAGCTCTTAGTTCTTTAGATCTTCACCTTTTCCTTCCTTTCTTCACCCACAAGGTGATTATGTCAAAAACATTGCCACTACTTCTACCCTCAGGAGGCTTACCTGGAATTTTTGAGTTTCGTAGGAACCACCGAAGATTTTATGCTTGTAATTTTTAAGTATTTGAAAGTTTTTATATCAGCGATAGACCAATACTTTCATGGTACATGAAGAGAATCCTATTTTAATTCTTTAAAAAAAGGAAATTTAAATTAGCATTCTATTATATAGAACTAAACTTGTGAACTACTACCTTCAAGATTCGGAATTTTCTTCAGTCAGGAACAGGTTTTATAGCTGTCTTAGAGGTATTGCTCTATGCAAGGGAGGAAGAACCTACACCCTTGCAGAAGAGAGCAGATTTAACATAATAGGCCCTAGGAATATTTGTTCGGTCCATCTGATGCCTGCTTCATTTCTGTTGCTGTCTTGGAAGTTGGACCATTATGGGGGTGGTTTCATTTTTGCCTCCTGTATATGTCATGTGTATATGTCAGTATGAGAATATGCTTGGTTATCAGTATTTCATCATTTGTGTAGGCATTGTGTAGGTGTGACTTGTTATATGCTGAACCAAAGCTATGAATCAGATCAGTGTAGGAGCAATTCCAAGAAACTTTGGGTTGCTGAGTGTTGATTTAGGTTTTGCTTCGAATACTCCATTGTGAAAATGCTACAAATGGGATTTTAGAGCATATAACAAAGCCTTGAGGTATTAACCCTTTCTACAGTTGCTTTAATCAAAAACTACTGAGGTGAATATAGAGGCTTTGATTCTTCCCTTGGGTGTTAGATTTCCTTTAGTGAATTGTACTAAGCACGACTTGGAATCCAGCAACCTAAGTTACCTACACTCATTGTTAAAAATATTCTTTAATCTTTCTGCCTTCATTATTTTTCAAACATTATATCCTGTATTTATCTAAAATACCAATTCTCTTTAAATCATATCCTATGTCCTTCATTCTATTTAAACTGTGTTCCCCATTTTTGTGAAAATTTTAATATATTTTTCCTTATTCCATATAATAACAATTTTTAACATTCATTTTAAAAAATTTTGAGTTTCAAATTTTCCTCCTTCCCTCCCCTCCTCTCCTTGAGAAGGAAAGCAATTTTATATAGATTCCACATGTACAGTCATGCAGAATTTTTCCATGTTACCTATGTTATTAAAAAAAAAAAACCTAGACCAAAAAAACCCCCCCAAAAAATAAAGAATTTTTTAAAAAAAAAAGTTGCCTCGATCTGCCTTCAGAATCCATCAGTTCTTTCTCTGGAGGTTGATGGCATTTTTTATAATGAGTCCTTTGGAATTGTCTTCAATCATTGTATTGCTGAGAATAGCTAAGTCATTCACAGTTGCTCATCATGCAGCATTGCTGCTGTGTGCACTGTTCTCCTGGTTCTTCTCACTTCACTTTGCATCAGTTCATGTAGCTTTTTCCAGGTTTTTCTGAAACCACCCCCCTAATCATTTCTTATTACACAATAGTATTCCATCACAATCATGTACCACAACTTGTTCAACCAATCCCCAGTTGATAGGCATCTCCTCAATTTCCAATCCTTTGCCACCACAGAAATTGCTGCTATGCATATTTTTGTACTTATAGGTCCTTTTCATTTTTCTTTGATCCCTTTGGAGTACAAACCTTGTAGTGGTATTGCTGGATCCAAAGGTATGCACAATTTGATAGTCCTTTGGGCATAGTTCTACATTGTTCTCCAAGATGGTTGGATCAGTTCGCAACTGCACCAACAGTGCATTAATGTCCCAATTTTTCTGTATTCCCTTTTGTATTTGTCATTTTCCTTTTTTGTCACATTAGTCATTCTGATAGGTGCACAGTAGTGCCTCAGAGTTGTTTTAATTTGTATTTCTTTATTCAGTAGTGATTTAGAGCATTTTAATTGACTAAATAACTTTAATTTCTTCTATATTCTTTGACTGTCAATTGAGGAATGACGTGTATTCTTATATATTCGACTCAGTTCTCCATATTTGAAAAATGAGGGCTTTATGAGAGAAACTTTTAAAAATTTTCCCCCAATTTTCTGCTTTCCTTCTAATCTTGGCTACTAAAGTGGGTTCCTAATGCACAAATGCGAGAGCTTATATGATACATTAGACTCTTCTTTAAGAATGAGAATTTGAAACCATACAGTTTCTTAAACTTGCGCTTATAGCTGATCTTGGAGAACAGGACAATAATATTCATAGAAACATAGATATAGAGTTGGAAGGGGATCTCAGAGAACATTTTGTCTTCATTTTACAGTTGTGGAAACTAAGGCCCAGGGAGGTTAAGTGATTTCTCTAAGGTCATATGGGTAGCATTTGTTAGTTTATCAAGCACCTAGCATGTGGTAGGCACTTGAACTCCAAAACCAGTGTTCTTTCCATTGAACCATCTTACTCATATGAGCCCATATCTAACATATGAATTAATAGTGCCAGGCCTTAAAAAAAATAACAAATAAATAATTATTTTAGGCCATGAATGAACTCTGTTAGTAGTTAGTAGTAGTACACCTCACATGTAATAAGAAGAAAATAATAAGTCACAGCATGCTTTAAGGTTTTCATGTTTTATGTGAGCATTTGAGTCTCTTAACCCTTTGAGGTGGGCTCTTCTTGAATTAGCATCCTCCTCATTTTATAGATGAATAAACCTGAGACTCAGAGGTATCATTCTCAACTCTATCTCTTTCATTCCTCGTCCAGTCCCTCTTAATGGAATAAGTGACATCAGTTTTCTGTTACCTCCAAGATCCAATACCAAATCCTTTTGCACCCCAAGCTCTTCTCAACCTAGGCCCCCTCCTGCCTTTCCAGTCTTCTTACATTTCCGTCCCTCTAGGTGTTCTGTGATCCAGTGACACTGGCCTCCTGGCTGTCCTTTGCACATTTCATCCGTTTTCCAGGCATTTTCAGAGACTGTCACTGATGCCTGGAATGCTCTCCCTCCTGTCTTCCCTGGCTTCCTTCAAGTCTCAGATCAAATCCTCCTTTCTGCAATCCCAGCTTTCCTGATCTCCCTTAATGTGAATGCCTTCCCTCTGCTAACTATCACCACTTTATCCTGTCTAGTACCAATGTGTACATAGAAGTTTGCATATTGTCTCCCCCATTAGACTGTGAACTCCTTGACAGCAAGGCCTAGACTTTCTTTTGCTTTTCTTTATATCTTCAGCTGGTAACACAGTAAAAGACAGTGCCTGGCACATAGTCGGCCCTTAATAAATTCTTACGTGCATGTAGGCAAAGTTTGGTAACTCCTTGGGGAATTAATGAAGAATATGAAGTATTTATGTAGCTAAAGAACTGAATGTAACTTATGAGAGGAGCAGGTAACTTTAAAATTGGGAATCTGTAAATGTGGGTATGGTTACAGTAATATTAGCTTGAGTAAAATGTTCTTTTTCTCCTCTCTTCCTCCTTACTCCCCAGGTTTTTCTAGTAAGGAAGATCATTGGTCCAGATGCTGGGCAGCTTTATGCAATGAAAGTATTGAAAAAAGCATCTTTAAAAGGTAGAACATTTATCAAAGTATGACTTGAAAAAGATCCTTCACAAACATGTTTTCTTGTGCTTGTGTTGCATGTAGTTGTATCATTTAGCAATTATATCATGATTTTCCAGCAAGTCATATAAAATGCAGGTTTGCTAATATTTATCTGAAGCATTCTTTTAGTGTGTATTTCTCTTGTTGGGAATTTTCAGCTGGCAAAAAATCATATCCTTACCATTTTATTATTTGAAATTTGAGGAGCAATGCAATGTGAGAGAGCATAGGATGAGTAGTCAGAGGACTGGACTTCAAATGTGTAAATAGATAGCTGTGGGATGTTGGACAGGTTGCTTTAGTTATTCAGATCTCAATTTCCTCATTTCTGAAATTGGATGACATCTATGCTGCCTGACTCAGGTTTGTTGTGAGAATCACATGAGATGGTAAATGCAAAGTGCTTTGTAAACTCTAAAATGCTACGTAAATGTGACTCATGAATATAATGCATAATTATTTTTTTCCTCAAAATAATTCTTTCATTGCTCTTGTTTTTACTCTTCCATCTTCTTAGATAAATTTTTAAAAAGTCATGAATACAAAAACATTTGCAGGCAGTTGTATACATTTCTTTTGATTCACAGTCACACATATTCACTTGTCTATGCACAGTTCTCAAGTGGATAAATTTTATCCACCTACTTGGTCTTTCTTTCATCAACTTATTTAAATATTCACATGTGTGTATTGCTGAATACTGGTTAATTGATCGCTTGTGTGTACTGTCTTAGCCCATTCTGTGAGGTGGATTAAAGCTTAATCTGTTATGTTTTTCAATGAGATTTCTTACATTTTGCCAAATTTTGTGGCTTTTTGAGGGCTAACATGCCATTGTCCTATAGATAGTAAAAGTGGGAAATATTTAACTGGTCATATAAGATATGGATTTTGTTTGTAGACTGCTTCACTATTCATTTTTTCAATTTTAATTGAACTATACATTGGTAAGTGTAGATTTCAGCTGTTCGTAGATGTGAAAAATTTATAGGCATGAGAACTGGCCCTGTGGCTTCATCTGTGCAAGGAACACCTTTGTGAGAGGACTCTTTCTACCAATGCTGGCAGGTCAGAATCTTTACTGCATTTCGTAAACCTAGAGAGTTTTGAGGCCATTTCCAAGTTTATTGACTTGCCCAAGATCACACAGTCAGCATGTGTGGGAGACAGAATTGAACCCACATTATCCTGTCTTTGAGGCCAGCTCTCTCTATGAGACCACACTGCTTCTCTATACAAATATATACTGAATGTAAAGGAAATTATTTACTTTTAAAAAGTTTATTAGTATTTGATATCTTTTTTGTTAAACTTATGTCAAGTAATAATGTTGCTATCTTTTCTTTTCAGTTCGAGATAGAGTTCGTACAAAGATGGAGAGGGATATATTAGTAGAAGTAAATCATCCATTTATTGTCAAATTGCACTATGGTAAGCATTGCCTATTTTTTACCCTTTTCTGATCTGCACTGTTCTTCTCCTCATCTCCTCTAATTAGTGAAGGTCGAATATAATTCTAACTCATCGAAATATTCTAGTTGCCAACTACGATTAGATAGTATGACAGCCTTTTCTTGAGAATAAAGGAAAATATTATGTTTATAGCATTGCCATTTTGTGAGATGGATTATTGCTTTAGTAGACAGGAATTCTAAAATAAATAGAAAACAAATATGGTAAGTATTAAGTATGTGCTGAGCTGAAAAATGACCATCCCTGTCCTCAAGGAGCTTATATTCTACATTCTAGTCACCATGTACGCAACTAAATATAATACAGGGGAATGTGTGATGAGAGCAAAATAGAAAAGGAAAGCCTGGCAGGATTTCTCTGTCAGTCTCAAAGCAGCCTAAAAATATTTATTCTTGCTTCAGCCGCCATGGTACTTAAAAAGGTTTTTCCAGTTTCATATGGCAGTAGTATATAAAGTCAGCTATTGTCCGGTGACAGCCATAAGCAGTGCTTAATAAGTTGTTAAGTTGAATTTATAATAAAACAGGTGTAATATTAAAACCTTGACATAATGCCTTCCCCCTCTACTTCATCCTCAACCTGATTTTATTCTCTTGAGTGTTCCTTTGAGAAATTATATATTTATGTTAATATTCATTTACAAATTTAGCCAAATGCTACGAAGTCAGACTTACGCAAAATCACTAATTCTGTGATGGAAATATGTATACAAGGGGAGTTAGTGTTCCCAGGCTCCTTACCTCTTAGTCTCAGGTCTGATGTTGGGCAGTAAAGCATGTGCCTCTATAAAGTAAGAGAGCAATATGGGCAGTTATCAAAGGTGTCCTATGTATAAGGTCCTGATTTTTTGGGAAAAGGAAGGTAATTCTTGTCAACATTGGACCTAACTCCAAATTTGAAATGTTAGCTGATGGTGTTCCTTTAACGTGGGCCATGTCATTGAACTCCCACACTTGAGTACTTTCCCTTATAAACAGACTTGTAAACAGTCTCTTCCCTTTACTTTGACACCTCTTTCCCTCTTGCTCTGCCCCCTTGTCCCTTTTCCGTAAGAAGAAAATAATAGCCAACATTCTTTATAAGATTTTTGAGGTTTATTTTTAGACCAGGTGGAGGTAATTGGAGAATTAAAGCTGAGTGTGTTTACATTTTGTAAGATATTTAATTTTTTAAGATTTTCCTCTTTACTAAGGTTCTAATTTTTGGATAGCCTTTCAGACTGAAGGGAAGCTGTATTTAATATTGGATTTTCTCAGGGGAGGAGATGTATTTACAAGATTATCCAAAGAGGTAAGCATCTACTTATAACTTTATGCTGTAGGCCCTTTAAATCAAAAATGGAAAGACATCTACTTCTCTTACTAACAGCATTCTTATAGGAAATTTTAGTCTAAATATTTTTGCAAGTCTCAGTGTATGTTACTTATAGCATATGCTTGTTAATGGTGGCCTTGCATCTTTCTTAGAGAACATTTTGATGATTTATGTGAGATGTATTTCAGTTCTAGACTGTCAGGCATCATAAATACCTGGACAGAGGAGTTTGGACATGCAAGCTACTCCAGTGCCCTTGGGATTAGTATTTATGAGTGACTATGAGTAGTCTCGACTCTTAATTCCACATTTCTAAGTGATAGACTCAGTGGATGAACATTACTGTTTCTCTGATTTTAGGAGCTTCTGAGACAAGAGGAAGCAAATATAAAGTGAAGATTAAGGGGATTCTTTAGATGGCCAGGGTCTCAACTTTATGCCTTTCTACCTCAAGTATAAGTGTGCCACTCTGGAAAATTCAGTGGACTCTTAGCATATAGAGTAGAATCCATTGTTATAGCAGATTCTTTCAAGGATCCCATATTTATAAACCGTATTATACTAGATAAATATTAGCAATTAAAATAAATAATAATTAGTGGTAGTATTTGGTACTCTTTACTTACCTACCAAAAAGACCTTGGTAAAATGTGCTCTTTAAGAAATTCTTGAGGGGGGTGGAGCCAAGATGGCAGAGTAGAAAGACTCACATATGCTAGCTCCGAACCCACAGCCCATAATTATCTATAAAAAGAACTCCCAACAAATTCTGGAACAGTGGAAGCCACGCAGCAACACAGTGAAGGAGATTTCCGTTCCAGAGAGCCCTGAAAAACCGACCCCAAAGGTCCATCACACCCCGGACGGGAGCAGAGCCCACCCCTGCCCCGGCTGCGTGGCCCCAAGAGGAGCAGATATGAGCAGACTTCAGGGACGGAATCTCCAGCAGCCGTGAAGGTGCCTCCACCCACAGACGCACAGGTCAGTGAGAGAGATGTCTGGATGGGCCGAGAGGGGAGCAGGGTGTCTCCATAACTTGGCCCCCTCGGGAGGCAGTGGCAGAAGCAGCAAGTGACCAGAGGCTCCCAGAGCAGGCAGGAGCTCGGCAGCAGCTCCATTACAGAAGGTCTCTGCATAAACCCCCTGAGGGAACTGAGCCTGGGAGGCGGGCCTGCCCACACCTGAGCACCAGAACTTAAGCTCCCATTGAATAGAAGCCAGGCCTGCCGCCGAGAGCTCTGAGGCTGGGGAGCAGCATTTGAATCTCAGACCCCAAGCACTAGCTGGGCAGATCTAGGCCAGGGTGGACAGGAATCTCAGAAGTCAATTAACTGGCTGGGAAAATGCCCAGAAAAGGGAAAAAAAATAAGACCACAGAAGTTTATTTTCTTGGGGAACAGATGATTCCGCC
>JAQQSK010014642.1:0-11046 GCA_028658325.1 Potorous gilbertii | reverse complement strand
GTGCAAGCTACTGCTGTGAACAGGAGTTATACTTCCCAGGTTCTTGGGGCTGGAGGAGGTAAATGACTCTATATTCATGATGAATTATTGTAGAAGAGCAGAGAGCTTATTTTGATCTAAAAGAAAGCAGTCCCATGGGCATCTAATGAAACACTTTTTGTTGAGGTTCAACTTGCTTGGGGGACCTTGGTATGAAAAACTAAAGCTTTAAACAAGATATAATCACTTGGAGAAGCCTATGGCTCCATAGAGATGATGCCATTTGAGCTGAATCTTGAAAAATGGGAAGGTTTTCATTAGTTAGAATCTATTTCCAACCTATTTCCGGGATCAATTCATGTATCAATCCCTATAGACAGATTGATAGATCAGTGGATAGAACATTTGTTAAGCACACTCTCCCTCCTTCTCCCTCCCCCCATATATATGTATATACATATATATACGTATATATATATATACGTATATATATACATACATATACTATATACCAGGCATTATATGAAGTACTGGGGATAAAAATACAAGTGAAAATGAGTCCTTTCTCCCAGTTTCTCAAGCATTGCATGTTCTAATCCAAAACATAACACAGCAAGGGGAGATGAGAAGGGGAAAGGTGGGAGAGTTGTATCAGTGTGGCAGAATGTGAGGTGGAGAAGGTCAAGGGGTGGGATGAAAGCTTAGAACTTGGCAAGATAAAATAAAAGCTCACCAGTCATAACAAAGGATAGTTCCAGGAGTGGAGTTCAATGGGAGCTAGAGATGATAGCCCAAGTAGAGAAGCCTTAGTGATCTCCCAAGTTATTAAGACTTTCTCAATCTTCAAATTATCCAGTTTTTATTATATGTGTGCATGGGTCTAGCATAGTATGTGGTGCATTGTAGGCACCTAATAAATACTTGCTGAATAAACAGTTGATTCATGTTGTAGCTACTGCTTACATGTAATCACATGAGGTGAGTAGCTTTGTTTTTTACATCCCCAACTGTATTGGCCAGGCAATATTCACAGCACTGAGGATGGCTATGAATATGCTGGCATAGTTCTGAATCACAAAGTATAAAACTCTCCATATAAAAGGCAGAAGAAAAACATTTATTGAGACACCAGAAATCCAGATCCCAGAACCAGAAAGTTAAATCTGTCATGGTAGCCAAAAAGTCAATATACATTAGCAATTCTAGGGACAAAGGCATTCCCAAGCTGCCCTCTCTGCTGGGGCCTTCTCACAAGTAAACACTCACAAGTCTTGCTGTACCTGCTGGCCTGTATCCTCTCTTCTCTGCCCCAACTGCTCTCATTAATTTCTTCCTGGTTCTGCTCCACCCTTCTTGTTCCACATTAAGCAATCTCCTCCCACCACATGTGACTTAGGCTTCCAGTTGATTTAAGCAGGTCACATGTGCCTATTAATGAATGGGAAAGAGCTTTCCATTTTAATTGCTATTGCATCAACATAGCACATAGGTGATTAATATTTGTTTAACTGAATACTTTCTTAAGAGCAAGTGACCATAGTCTCAAAATTCCCAGACATGTATATTCATTATTTTCAGTTTTTAATATTTTTTTAGGCACCAGGATGTTATACTGTGATAGCTATTGTTTTTCCTGAGCTACTTGAAAAGGTGAGGGAAACTTAGTGCTACTTTACTTTTTTGGGGAATAGGCAGGTCATAAGGACAATGTTATAAGATTTCTCATTGGTAGGAAGGATAAAGGAAATACATCTATATGACAGTCTCACATTCCTACAAAATCTTCTCTTTTGTACCTTGAAACATCCCTACTGACTTTTTGGATGGGAATTATTGTCCCAGGGGAGGCATGAAGAGGAGGGGTTGAGAGTAGTTGGCATGGTTGAAACTGTGGGGAATGATAGGACAGGATGGAAAGAAATATTTCTTATCACTCTTCAGAGGTCTAGGGTTAGAGAATCTTTCTTCTCCATTGTATTCAACCTTAGTTAACTGACCTTGCTTCTACTTTTTCTTACACATCTTAAAAATCTACTTTGATGGATTCTATGCATATTCAAATTGGTCTCCTTGGGTCCTACTTTTAGCCACAATCATTTCTGCTCATACCTTCAGAATTTCTTTCTCAAGACCTATTTTTTTTTTTTTTTACAAATCAACTCTCTTTGCAGAATATTAAACCACTAGATCCTGTCTTTTTCTCTAAGCTCTTTGAATTTTTTTCTTCTCAAATCTAGTGTTCCCATGAGACTATGCCTAGCTTTCTTCTCTGTCATGAAATTTATGACGGAGTGGTCATGTTGCCCCCAAGGCTCCAATCATTTTTAATGTCAGGAGCTGGTTCCTCCTCATTGGTTAGGCTCAAAGTAACAGTTTTTCTCTTTGCTCCCTTTATCTTTTGAAGAAGAGAGTAATCATCTAGGCATGCCATATATTCACCAGTGCTTTTAGCACGAGCAATGAAAGTTCCAGAAAATTCCTATAGTTGAAGTCTCCCCTCACTATATCATGTCTTTATTCAAGGTTTGTGGTTTGTTTGCCAAAGCTTTTGTCAATTTTCTTTTCTTTCTTATTAATTTTATTTATTTTTAGCATTCTACAATCACTACCATATAACTTAGATTATTATTTTTTCTCCCTCTCCTCTACCTACCCCCTCCCTCCCCTAGATGGCATACAATTTTAATGTAGATTCTACTCAAACCTTCTTATTAAATACATTTTCACTATAGCCATGCTGTGTAGAAGAATTAAATTGAATGGGAGAAATCATATAACAAACCAAAATGTAATGTACACACACAAAAAATGATCTACTACATTCTGTGATTGAATTTCGTAGTTCTTTCTCTGGATGTGGAAGGCATTTTGCCTTAGAAGATCACTGGGAATTTTTTTAAGTCCTTGCATTGTTACAAAGTTCCAAGTCTACCAGAAAAACATCTGTTGTCTCCCTTCCCCTCCTCAATAGAGTTGTCACTATTCACCACAGTCTTCCCTCCCTTCTTTCAGCCCCTCTCCCTTTTACTTCCCTTCACCTTTACTACTTCTTTCCCATCTTTTAGTTTCCCCTCCCTTTTCTTCCCCCTTCCCCTCCTACTGCCTATAGAGCTAGTTAGATTTATGTACTTAAGTTTATTTTTCCCTCCTTGAACCAAATCAGAAGAGAGTACCTCTCAAACAATGCTCATCTCCCTCCCCTCTTTCCCTCTACTATAATATAATTTTGTACTTCTTCCTGTACTTCTTACCATTTTCTACTTCCTCCTTTTTTACATCTCCTGTTACAGCCTTTTTGCATGCTTGAAACACATTTTTATCATCACATTATTTACTGTATACCAGTTCCCTCTATCTATGTATATCCCTTTTATACTTCATAATAGATGTACAATTCTCAAGATTACCAAGTATCATTTTTCCTTATGGGGATGTAAACAGTTTGCCCAAACTGAGTAACAAGTTTTCCTTTTCCCATGTTTACCTTTTTATGCTTCTCTTGAGACTTGCATTTGAAGATTGAATTTTCTGTTGAGTTCTGGCCTTTTTGTCAGGAATGTCTGGAAATCCCTTATTTCATTGAATGTCCATCTCCTTACCTGAAATGTTATGGTGAACTTTGCTGGGTAATTGATACTTGGTTGTAGTCCCAGCTCCTTTGCCTTACAGAATATCATATTCCAGTTCCTTCTATCTTTTAATGTAGAAGCTGCAAAGTTTTGTGTGATCCTGACTGTAGCTCCTTGACATTTGAATGGTTTCTTTCTGGCTGCTTGTAGTATTTTATCCTTCACTTGATAGCGCTGGAATTTGGCAACAATATTTCTTGGTGTTTTTAGTTTGGGATCCCTTTTGGGAAGTGAACAGTGGATTCTTTTGGTGACTATTTTGCTCTCTGGATCTAGCACTTCTGGGCAGTTTTCCTTGATGATTTCTTGGAAGATATTGTCCAGAATCTTTTATTCATATAGGCTTTCTGGTAGGTCAATTATTCTTAAATTTTCTCTTCTGGATCTATTTTCCAGGTCAGTTCTTTTTCCAATGAGATATTTTACACTTTCTTCTATCTTTTCATTCTTTAGATTTTGTTTGACTGATTCTTGATGTCTCATAGTGTCATTAGCTTCTACTTGACCAATTCTAATTTTCACCAAATTGTTTTCTTCAGATAACTTTTGTGTCTCTTTTTCCATCTGTCCAATTATTCCTTTTAAGGAATTTCTTCAGCAAGTTTTTGTCCTTCCTTTTCTATTTGTTCAATTTTCCTTTTTAAAGAGCTGTTTACTTTAGTGAATTCTTTGTTCATACTTTGAAAATCATTGACTATTTTTTTCTATTTCCTTCTTCAGCTGTTCCCTGAGTGCTCTCTGTGCATGTCAGCAGTTCATAACCCCTTCTGACATTTCAGATGGGAGTACAGTCTCAGTACTGACCTCTTTAGTAATCATGTTTTAATCCTTGTGCCCATAGAAAGATTCTATGGCCTTTTCATGCTTGCTCTGCTTCTTCTTTCTCATGATGGTGAGGTTTTCTGTGTTGTGGCCTCTGGTTCTTTCAGTTAGAAGCTGGAGAATCTGTTGTTGAGTTTCTGGTGTGGGAAATCTAAGGGCAGGTGCCTTTGTTTTTCTTTTGTTTTGTATTTCCTGACTTATCCCGGGGGCTAGCTTGTTAAGTGTTGGGGAGGAGTGAGAGTCATGGGAGATCTCCTCAGCTGAGCTAGAGCAAAGGCAAGCTCAACTCATGCCTGGGTCCTAGTGTGAGTTTCCACCCCCTCTGTGGTTCCTCTCCTAGTGCTGAGGCACACCCGGGTCCTAGTGATACTTTCCACCACCCTTGGAGCTACTCTCCTTCTGGTTTGTTTCCGCCACAGTAAAAGGAATCCACCTTAGCTATTTTCCAAGCCTCAGGTGCTTCGAGACTGTTTGCCCCTTCAGCTGTTTCCACTGATCCAGGCTTTTTCTGGGGAAATATTTTATGGTTCTTTTGAGGTCAGTAAGGGGAGGGGGAAAGAGCATTTACTGATCACTCCACCATTTTGGGCCCCAGAATATCAAGTAGGTGACTTACAGACATTTAATCTGAAAGTCTCCAGAGCTGCTTCAGCTGATACCTGGGGCTCAGTGACTGTCACTCACTCGGCTCTGCTGGTCTCCTGCCCTGGGCTTCGATTCTGCCTTTCTGCCATGCTGCTTCTCCCTGAGGCTGCCCTGGGGGTTTCCTGATCAACCACACCACTGCAGGACACTCTGTGCTATGTGCTATGGGCTCACCCCCGCAAAACAGGTCCTTCCTGTCGATTTTCTAGTCTGTCCTGGTCTGTGAATCTGCCACAGTCTGTCTCCTAATGGATTCTGCACCTCCAAAATTTGGTCAAATTCTCTTTTTAGAGGTATCTGAAAGAGTTTGTCTGAGAGCTTAGGTGAGTAGTTGCTCTCACTCCACCATCTTGGCTGTAAAATTCAATTTTCTATTCACATCTAGGAGGTCAGTAGTATATTCCATTTTATTTCACTACATTTAACTTCTACAGTCACTTATTGAGCCACTCTAATGTTCCAGGTACTAACTAGGCACTGGGATATAATGACAGAAAATTAAATAGTCTTTGTTTTCAAGGACCTTATGCACTGTGATATCACTTGGATGACCAAAAGTGTCAAAGCCTGCAAAGAGGTTGATAAGGATGCAGGTTGAGAAAATGCCAGTATACACGGCAATTAAGAGAGCATTAGTAACTTCAAAGAAAGCAGTTTCAATTGAATGATGAGGTCAAAAGCCAGACTGCAAAATGGTAAGAACAGTGTGAGAGGAAGGGAAGTGGAGGCATGGATTATAGATAGTTTTCTCAAGGTGTTACTTCTCATAGTGTACCTTCTTAATATACTATGTTACTCTGTAGCACATTAGAACTCTCTGCTCTTTTTGAATGTAGCATTAGCTTCCAGAGTAATGCAAATGGTAAGTTCTATCCCACTAATTTTCAGTGATACCTATGAGGTCAAGTTGACACCCTATTGTAATAGGATTTTTAAACTCATCCTATTTATTATTTAATTTTGTATGCTTGCATGTCCATGGGTTTTATTATAGATTCTCTTCTTAGAGATTGTCTCCTATGAACAATTGGCCCCATACGCTTCATCATTTTTCCATTACTGTTACAGCTACTTTCTATAGGACTAGATTTGGCAGATTCACATGAGTCCTTCTCATCTCTTAATGCTTTTCCTTTTACAGCTCTTCTGATTAGATTTGTGAGACTTCAGGCAAATGTGATCTCATTTGCCCTTGTAACATCCTGGCCAAATTTTATCACTTTTATATTTTAAGCTGCAGTTTGGAAATCATGTTCACAGACACATTTTACTTAGTCAGCCATCCGTTTCCCAAATCTGTCTTTTATTTTGAATATCCTGCCTTAAAACCATCTGAAGAGATTAGAGAACTAGTTTTATCCTTAAGATATTAGGATTGCAGTTTATTATTCTTTTGCCCAGGAGTTCATAATCCTTATGAATCTATAGTTCCTTCTGATGGCATTCTTTGTTCTTTTAAATTGTGACCATTAACAAGTCATGGGATAGACTTAGCATAGTGCGTGGCATATAGCAGGTAGCTAATAAATATTTATCAATTGATATACTCCATCATATCCAGGAAGTCAGTCTTATTATTGTTTATATTAGGTTAAAAATTTACCATCTCAATACCCCTCAATCAGGAGCCACCAACCACCTTTCCTCATCTAGTCTTCCTTCGACTATTAACAATGATAACAGAAAAAGCAACAGCTACAAGAAAAAAAATCATATAGCGCTTGACGGTACTCAATGTGTTTATATGTAATATCTCATTTGACCATTTCTGGATGATATTTCACCCGATGGTATCTGTGAATATACAACATGAAAGAAGTCAAGTGTAGTAGAGGATTGACTTGAAGCCAACAATATCTATGTCCAAATTTCACCTCTGGCACTCATTAACTGTGTGACAATGGATTGACAGGGATGGCAAATCTGCAGCCTGGAGGCTGCATGTGGTCCTTAAGTGTGGCCCTTTTGGATTCAGTCAAAGGACCACACATGTGGCCTTGAGGTTACAGGCTTCCTACCCACAAATCATTTAATCTCTCAGTTTCCTCATTTTTGAAATGGGTATAATATTAACTATGATATTTATCCGACAGGTTCATCATGAAGTTTAAATGAAGTGAGGTGCAAAAAGCAATTTGGACATTGTAAGGTGTTATATAAATGGTCAATTATTATGGTCATTATTCCTCACCACATAAGAAGTTGCTTTCTCTTTTAGTGTAATTCTTTGCCTCACTCTCCCTTTTCAAGACTACCTCAATCTGTTCTATAGTTCTTTCCTTTCTACTGTCACATTCTTCCAAACTTCAGACCCTTCACACTAACCTAGAATTTCTCTCTTCCCCCTTTCTACTCCGTGAAGTACTTTAGCCATTGTTTCAATGAATATTTCCTCCTGTTAATCTGGAGGTTAGAGATGTACTCCCGCTTTCTCCTCTGGGACAGAGATCAGCTTCCACTTATGGTGGTAGCATCACTATCAACATCGACATCAGCATCATGGGCATTAATGTAGCTCTCTGCAATGTGGAGTGGGGAATATGTAGGTCCTATTCCCCTTCCACAGTTCCTCCTTATAGAAATGAGAGAAACTTGCTGTTCAAAAATGTAGGGGAGGAAAGGCTTGTGTGTGATGCTGGGTGCTGCTGTGTCAGTATTTCTCATGTCTCAACAACTGATATTAAATTTCTTCAGAGAGACCTTGACAGTGTCCTTGTATAACTTCTTCTGACCTCTGTGTAAGCACTTACCTTGTCCTAGTTTTTTAAAGCACTTTGAAAACCTTAGAGAACTATGTCAACATTATCTGCATTATTATTTTTAATATTCTCTCATATAGCAAATTATCTTTGATTTTTTCATTCTTTTGATTTGGTTTGACTGATTCTTGATGTCTCATAGTATCATTAGCTTCAACTTGCCCAATTCTATTTTTAATGAATTGTTTTCTTCAGTTAGCTTTTGTACTTCCTTTTCCATTTGTCCTATTTTACTTTGTAAGGAATTGTTTTCTCCAGTGTTCTTTCCCATCCCCCCTGATTTTACCGATTGTATTTTTAAATGAATTACTCAATTTTTCTTCTACCTCTCTAGCTTGACTTTTAAAGTTCTTCTTGAGCTCTTCCAGGAAGGTTTTTTGGACTTGCAACCAGTTTATATTCCCCTTTGAGGTTTTAGATGTGGGTAGAGTGATAATGCTGCCCTCTTCTGTATTTCTGTTTTGATCTTTCCTGTCTCCATAATAAGAATCTATGGTCTTTGCTTTATTGTGTCGCTTTTTGCTCCTTGTGTTTGCCTTTCTCTTGGCTGTTAAAGTTGATCTCTGCTTCTGGGGCACAGGGGTCACTCACCCACACTTCTTGTCCTGGGGGCTAGGGATCTGGTTCAAGTTCTGGAGGTTGGAAACTGTAGAGTCAGTGAGCTTACCTGGTACTGAGCTGGAGCTGGTGGTAGTGTTGGTGTGTACTGAGGTCAAGTGGAGTTTTTCTGTATTTCCCCAGGTTTACACTGAAGCTACTTGGGGTGAGGTGGTCTAGACACTGGAGGTTGCCTCCTCAGGGGGTGCTAGAGCATGAGTAGATTCAGCTGCTGATGGATGCCCATCTATGGTACTAGTGGTGGTTCTCTGCCCTGGGGTTTGCCTATGTGGGGCATGGGTGAGGGAGGGGTCTTGATATTGGCAATTGCCCACTCCACTCCCTGGGACTCAGGATCACTTGCTGGTTTACTGAGGTGGAGCTTGCTACTGACTTGCTGGGATGCCTCCCATCCTGAACTGGTGCCCTTCAGTCACGGCAAGAGGGACCTGTCCTATTAATCTCCCTTGCCTCATGAGCTAAAAATCTGCTGGACCCCATCTTTCTGCTGGCTTTACTGTTCCAAGATTTTTCCTGGGGTGGTATTTTCTGCATTTTTCAAGGTTGATAAGGGAGAGAAAAAGCAACTTACTGCTTACTCTGCTATCTTTGATCCCAGAATGCAAATTATCTTTCTAAAAAACCTCTTTACAATGCTAGAAGTGGAAGTGGAAAGAAGTCTCAGTCACTGAGGCCTCCAGAGCAAGCCTTAATTTATTTAGGGTGGGCTTGTAGCCTTTTTTCCAATAGGGTAAGATTATCTTCTCAATTGCTTTTAATTGGCAGTTAGCACACTCCTGCTAGCAAACAGAAGCCTATTCACAAGTGAAAAATCCAATTATCTAATTATATGGGATCATAGGATCATCTAATTAGTCACCTTGCCTCTCCTTGCGTCTGATCTTCCAATATTTTCAGTTACCTTCCTGTACTTCTTGAGTATGCAGCTCTGATAATATAGTCCTTGCTTTTTATATAGAGATGTTGCTTATAAGGTAAATGACTTGCTCAAACAGCTAATAAGTCTCAGATGCAAGTTTCACAAATGGGTCTTCTGGCTTTTGATCGATACTCTTTCTTCTCCATCATGTGTCTTTTTTTTGTTAGATATGATAAAAACTGATCAAATTTCTGTGTAAAAATTGAGGTTCAGTAGGAGGCATTTTCAGGCAGGAGAAGAGGAGCAAATTTCTACAATATGCCTTTTCAAGCTTTGAGAGTCAGCACCAATTAGTGAAGTTAGTTTACCTCATGGTTACACCTGTTTTCTGGAAACCATACTGAAAATAAATCAGTTTTAAATTTCTCTCCTTTTATGTTCCTATATTAATTGCCTTAATTTGTGTACTTAGCCTTGTTTGTAGGTAGAGAGTACTTCATATCCTTTAATCTCATTTAAGTGTAATGAATACAAATGAACAAAAGTTATTTTGAAAAGTCAAGAGATTGATGTGCCTTTGGGTGCTTGGAGACCACTGTGGCAGAAAGGTCTGTGGCATAGCATCATTAACTTAAAACAAAGCTGCCCTTTGCTTTAGATGTGTTTTGCCAATATGGCATGGTGGATTCATGCTCAATCATAAACAAATAATTCATCTTAGTATTAGCCTCATTACTTCATACTTGGAATGGGTCTCCTGTTTCTAATCCTAAACTTTTGGCATGCAGAAGGATTTCCTCTCATTTTACATTAACTGCTCTCTAGTTGCTTACTTTTGGCTGTTAGATTGCTTCTCTCTAAATTACCTTCCCCCCTCACTCCAGTAGCCAAGGAAATTTTTATTTTGGGTCACCATAAATGAACATAAACACAAATATACCAAGAATCATGTCTTGGATCCATGAGAGACTAGAAGTTTCAGGCAAAAACCACTTCTTCTTTGAAGGTTTCCTGATTCCAGAAGAATTATCTTTGTCTTGTGTTTGTACAGTTATCACTATCTATTCTCTCTTATAATTATTGAAGTCCACAGTTTATCTTTTTTATTCAATTCTAAGCTGCTTATAATCAGGGATTGAGTCTTTTCTTACCTTTTTGCCCCCTTAGCACTATGTTAGACAAGAGATAGGCACTTTTTTTGTTATATAAATGAAAAGATGAATGTGGACCATTTTACATGGCCTAACTCCTTGTTCCCTCTCCCCCACCATGTACAGAAATATAACTATATCCTAAGAGATGTTTCTGTAGGTTGATATTTACTTTTGTTAGCTCATAGTAAAGTCAGACTAAAATTTCCTTACTGGAAGTCAGTTTGACACTCTTTGTGAGGGTAAGTTTGGGGACAGTGTGCAGTGTTTGTGCAGTCATTTCAGTCATATCTGACTCTTCATGACAACATTTGAGGTTTACTTGGTGAAGATATCTGAGTGGTTTATTATTTCCTTTCTGAGCTCATGTCAGAGATGAGGAAACTGAGGAGGGGTTGCTGCTTTATTAACAGTTCTAATAAGTAGGGCAATCTTCATTTCCATCTTCATTGGGATCTCAGGTTTGGGTTCTGTTTGGTTTTCCTTCTCTCCACTGCCACTCCCTTAGTTTATCCTACCTCCCATCTTCAAATGATTCATGTCAACATGAATGTATGTGTAACAAAGATCAACACACACACACA
>JAQQSK010014641.1:0-11046 GCA_028658325.1 Potorous gilbertii | reverse complement strand
GCAGAGAATGCCTGCTGTAACATCACCAAAGAAATCTAGCAACATTACTTTAATGGGTGAAGTATGTCTAGGGAACGAATACAAATATATTGGGGCAGAGACAACAGATCTACACTAGAGGCATATGGGAACATGACAGGAATTTTCAATTTTACATGCCAGAATTGTTCTGAGCAAGCATATATAGGACCAAAGATAGTAGGGAGAGTGTTTATTCTAACAAGACCTCCATATGCCATGACAGTGTTTAAGGCTATGGGTGGTACAGAACACCTAGAGTGAAATTCTACGTATTATAGATAAGCATTTAACTCCTGTACCTTCTAGGGTACATAGATGTGTTTCCTGTGTTGTGTTAGGAATCACGTTGCTAGTAGAAGCTATTTTATCATCCTCTGCATTAGTTGTATTTATCTATATGCAAACACTATAGTTCCAGCTTCTGAATTGCACGCTCTTATGAAAACTGTATCTGCAGGCTTTAAGCAACAAGCAAAAACAGATGATGAGTTTTATGGAGCCATTCATACACTCTGAAAGGCAGCTGAAGTCATTGGTGAAGAAGTGTTTATGTTACAGCTACAACACAAATTGTAATGTGATTATAGATATAGTGCTTTTGGTTTGACTAAGAAATTGTACAATGAGTCACAAGTCCAATGGGAAGAAATTAGAGCTCAATTGCATGGGCTAATCCCAGATAATATCACCTTGGAAATTCAGAGATGGATTGAATTGGCAGATGAATTAGATGAGGAAGCAGATGCTGATTTTGCACCTGAAAAAACGGCTACAAAAATAACTTAGTTCTTTGATAGCTTAAACTCATGGGGTTGTGTAAAGACCTAGTTTTTGCCTTTACTGATAGGTTTTGTAGTAGTATTGTTAGTACTGCTGCTTGTGCCAATATGTGTCAAATTTGCTTTGCGTAGTGTCCAGGACTCTCTGATATCCAGTAGACAAAACGTCACCATCCTGAGGGAAAGATTGAGTCAAAACAAAAAAAAGGGGAATTGTAAGGGAATTGCCAACCCCCAGCCTCTTGGACAGCATTCACTGGTCACGACTCAGGTAAACTGAGGGGAGACTGGTAAGACATGAACAAGATGGCTCTGGGAGGAAGTGTTCCGCCCCTGTTCTGCTCAAGGCTATTTTCCTGGGCTTTTCTGAGATCAAAGAAGCTAAAAATGTTTTTCTTTCTTGGGGCTATGTGTCCGCCCTGGGCAGTCCTGGTTTAAGGTCGAATTGCTGCTTTTTTATTCTTTGTCTCCTTCTCCCATGTTGCATTAGATGCCTTTGCACAGTGTTAAGAAAGGCGATACTGGAAGCCAAAGCAGATTTGCATACCCTCCTGTCCTCCCCCCAAGCTCCCCACCACTTGTGATACTACACCTGTTTAAACAAAAAGGGGGAGATGTTAGGGGCCAAGCTCCGGACCACCCTCTGGAAGCTGCCTCTGCCCTCAGGGAGCTGGCTCTGCCCTCAGGAAGGAACATGGGAGGGGCTCTGGCTGGGGATATAAGGGGCTATTGGGGAGGGATCGAGAGAGAGAGACTCCATTAATAAAGTAAAGTGCACTGGCAACCTCGGGTGTTCTGTGTAGTCATTTCCTCTCCGTGGAGGAGGGGATAACCCTATCACATGCTGCAACGTGGTAGGGGCTGGAGATATCCAAAGGCATTTAGGATTAGGGATGAGGTAAGTTTCCAAGGGGAGACTTAACGTAGCAAGTCTGGGACATTACATGAAAGACTAACTATATTTTCCTCCATCCAATCCTGCAGCTCATTAATTCCATTCTCTCTTTTGACCTTGTCCCTCCCCAAAAGTGTTTACTTCTAATTACCCACTCCTCTCATTTTCCCTCCCTTCTATCATTCCTCCCCACCCCACTCATCCCCTTCTCCTTTACTTTCCTGTAGTGTAAGATAGATTTTCATACCAAATTGAATGTGCATGTTATTCCTTCCTTAACCCAAATGTGATGAGAGTAAGTTTCACTTTTTCCCTCTCATCTTCTCTCTACCCCTCCATTGAAAAAGCTTTTTCTTGCCTCTTTTATGAGATAATTTGCCCCATTCCGTTTTTCCCTTTCTCCTCCCAATATATTCCTGTCTCACCCATTAATTTTGTTTTTTTAGATATCTTCTTTTGCTTATCAACTTACCTTGTGCTCTCTGTCTATATGTATGAAATCCCTCAAACTACTCAAATACTGAGAAAAGTCTCAAGAATTACAAATATTATCTTTCCATGTAGTAATGTAAACAGTTCCAATTTAGTAAATTCCTTATGATTTCTCTTTCCTGCTTACCTTTTCATGTTTCTCTTGATTCTTGTGTTTGAAAGTCAAATTTTCTATTCAGTTCTGGTCTTCTCATCAAGAATGCTTGAAAGTCCTCTATTTCATTGAATGATCATTTTTCCCCTGAAGTATTACATGTAGTTTTGCATTGTAGGTGATTCTTGGTTTTAATCCTAGCTCCTTTGACTTCTGAAATATCATATCCCAAGCCCTTTGGTCCTTTAATGTAGAAGCTTCTAGATCTTGTGTTATTCTGATTGCATTCCCACAACACTTCAATTGTTTCTTTCTGGGAACTTGAAATTTTTTCTCCTTGAAATGGGAACTGGAATTTGGCTACAATATTCCTGGGAGTTTCTCTTTTTGAATCTCTTTCAGGAGGTGATCTGTGGATTCTTTCAACATATATTTTGACCTTTAGTTCTAGAATATCAGGGAAAATTTCCTTGATAATTTATTGGAATATGATGCCTAGGTTCTTTTTTTGATCATGACTTTCACATAGTCCCATAATTTTTAAATTGTCTTCCTGGATTTATTTTCCAAGTCAGTTGTTTTTCAAAGGAGATATTTTAAATTGGTATTTTTTTATTCCTTTGCTTTTGTTTTAATTTTTTTATAAAGTCATTAGCTTCCATTAACTCCATTCTAATCTGTAAGGAATTATTTCTTCAGTGAGCTTTTGGATCTCCTTTTCTATCTGGTCAATTCTACTTTTTAGGGCATTCTTCTCCTCATTGGTTTTTTGGGTCTCTTTTGCCATTTGGGTTAGTCTATTGTTTAAAGTGTTCTTTTCTTCAGCATTTTTTGGGTCTCCTTTAGCAAGCAGTTGACTTGTTTCTCATGATTTTCTTGCATCACTCTCATTTCTTTTCCCAATTTTTGCTCTACTTCTCTTACTTGATTTTCAAAGTCCTTTTTGATCTCTTCCATGGCCTGAGACCAATTCATATTTTTCTTGGAGGTTTTGGATGGAGGAACTTTGACTTTGTTTTCTGTCACCAAAGTAAGATTCTATAGTCTGATGCTTTTTCTAGTTTTTTTCTCATTTTCCCAGCCATTTACTTGACTTTGAGTTCTTTGTTAAGGTAGTTCTCTGCTTCCAGTGGAGGTAGGGGTTGTACTGTCAGCTACTGGATCCCACCAAAATCTGTGGTCCTGGAGCTCCAGAAACAGTGACTGTGTGGGAGGAGCCAAGATACAGAGTAGAAAGGTACACAGATGCTTAGATCTTACCCCACTGCCTGTAAAATACCTGTAAAGAAGAACTCTCAACAAATTCTAGAGTAGCAGAAGCCACAGAACAATGGAGTGGAGGAGATTTCTGTTCCAGAGAGACCTGAAAAACCACTGGAAAAGATCTGTCAAGCACTGGACTTGGAGCAGAGCCCAGCCCTGCCTTGACCACGTGACACTGAGAGGAGCAGATCTGAGCAGGCTTCAGGGGCAGAATCTCCAGTGGCAGCGCAGATCTCTCAACCCTCAGGTGCCAAAGGTCAGTGAGAGAGTCTTTTTGACTGGCCAAGAGGTGAGTGGGATGTCCCCTCAGGAGCATCAGTGGAGGCAGTAGTGGACAGGGCTCCCAAAGCAGGCAGTGCCCCACGCCCATTATTGAAAGTCTCCTTGTAAGCCTCCTGAGGGAACTGAACCTGTGTGGTGCCCAGCCCCCACCTGAGCAACTGAACTTAATCTCACACTGAATAGCAGCCCCACCTCTGCTGAAAACCCTGGAGGCTTGGGAGCAGCATTTGAATCTCAGCCCCCAAGTGCTGGCTGGTTAGAACTGGAGGTGAGGTGGGTGTGGAGAGGAAACTCAGAAGTCAAGTAACTGGCTGGGAAAATGCCCAGAAAAGGGAAAAAAGTAAGACCATAGAAGGTTACTTTCTTGGGGACCAGGTGTCTCTCCCTATCCTTTCGGATGAGGAAGAACAAGGCATACTTCCAGAGGAAGTCAAAGGCCCTGCCTCCAAAGAGGACTTAAACTTGTCTCAGGCCATAGAAGACCTTAAAAAACAAGGTAGCAGTTTACTAAAGAAGAACCAAAAAAGAGCTGAGGAAAATAGCAGCTTTAAAAAGAGGCTAACTCAATTGGAAAAAGAGGTCCAAAAAGTCAATGAGGAGAAGGAGGTTTTAAAAAGCAGAATTAGCCAAATGGAGAAGAAGGTTCAAAAGCTCACTGAACAAAATAATTTGTTGAAAGAAAGAATATTGAGTCCAGGAAAATGAATGACTATGAATGAAACCAAGAATTTAGACAACAAAACCTAAAATTTGAAAAAATAGAAGATAATGTGAAACAATGCATTGGAGAAACAACTGACCTGGCAAACAGATTCAGGAGAAATAATTTTAAAATTATTGGACTACCAGAAACAGTGGCTTCAGCTGCCACTGCTGCTGCAGTGGCTATTGCTGTGGATTCCTCCACCCCTTCCCCCTCAACCACCCTGGGACTGGAGCCAGACCACTCCACTCTCCTGCACTGGTCCCACAGGCTTTTCTTACTGACCTTATAATTTATCCTCAGTGTTTTGGGGTCATGCTGTCTGGAAACTGCCACAAGGGCCTGACATTCAGTCCCCCTGATGCCTACTCAGGTCTCCTGTATGCTAAGGCAGCCCACAGTGCACAGTGTTCTGCTCCCAGCCTAGCTTGATAGACACTTCCTGGGGGCCTTCCAGGCTGTCTTGGGCTGGAGATTTGCTTCAATCCATCATTCTGTGGGTTCTTTAGCTCCAGAACTTGTTTAGAGTCATTTTTTACAGGTATTTGGTTGGGTTGGTAGGATCGCTCTGGAAAGTGCATGCTGTTCCTCTGCCATCTTGGTTCCACCCCCAGCAATTCTTTAAAATTAAAAATTATCAATCAAGAAATTTCCCTTATTTTTTGATAGTATTTTTCCAATTACATGCAAAGACAACTTTTTCACCTTCCTTTTTAATAAAATTTTGAGTTCCAAATGTCCTCACTCCTTCCCTTCCCTCCACCCTCCCCAAGCATTTTGATATAATTTATATTTATGCAATCCTATAACACTATTTCCATATCAGTAACGTTATGAAAGAGGAAACAGTTTGCTAAATAATTCTACTTTGAAAAAGAAGAGATATCATGAAAATAAATAAAGTAAAAACAGGAAGCTTTAATCTACAGTGAGTCCATCATTTCTTTCTCTTGATGTGGGAAGCATTTTCCACCATGAGTCTTTCTCAACTGTCTTGGAGATCAGTTCACATCTACTAAGTACCTACCATGTGCCAGGTACTGTGCCAAGCACTGGTGATACAAAATGAGGCAAAAAATAGTCCCTGATTCAAGGAGCTCACAATCTAATGAAGGACACAAGGTGCAAACAAATACAGACAAGAAGAGTTACATACAGGATGAAGGGGAACTAAGTAACAGAAGGAAAGCAATTCTAGGGCCTTAACACACTGTAGGAAAGCCATCTTGGAAAAGATGGAATTTCAATGGGGATTTGGAGGGATCCAGGGAGGTCAGGAATCAGAAGGAAGGAGGGAGAGCATTCCAGGCACGGGAGACAGCCAGAGAGAAGACTCAGAGGAAAGAGATGGGGGTGACAGTAGTGCAGGACTTGAAGGAATGTCCTGGGAGAGAGATTAGATTGGTTCAATTCAGACCCAGAAGACAGGACTGGAAGTAATGGGTGAAAATGCAAAGAGACAAATTTAGGCTTGATCATCAGGGAAGACTTGCTAAGGAGTAGGGCTTTCCTCAAATGGAATGGGCTGCTCAGAGAGATGGTGAGTTCTCTAAACTATCCCTCTCATCATCTGATAGATATAACACAAAAACTATAAATGAACTTTGATAGTTTTGCCATTTTTATAATTTTGGCATGATCCAGCCATGAGCACTGAATCTTCCTCCAGCTACTGAAGTTGTCTTTTACTTGTTCAAAGAGTACTTTATAGTTTTATCTGTCCAAGTACTGAGTTTAGCGATAGGTTGACCACCTGAAAATTTTTTGCATTTGGTAGTTATTTTGAATGGGATTTCTTGATATCTTAATTCCTTTTAGATTAGCTCTCAGATTAGTCAAGTGGCAAGATAAAAGTCAATATGAGTGGGAATGACCCGAGAAGCAACGGATGAACTTGGCCTGTGATGTCTGACCAAGCTCTGTGAGTTCCACAGTGGTTGCATCAGTCACCTTCATGACCTTTGGAAAAAATTGGTTTCTTCAATCCCTTTCACTGGGTGAATTCTTCACATGCTTGGGGTAAATAACCCCCTAACTTCACCATAGATTTTAGGCCTGTGATTTATCCTACACATGATTTAGTCAGTCTGCCAAGGTAGTTTTGGTATGGTGTGGTCTCTGCCCTACTACAGTTTTTGGAACCACAAGAGAGAGTTTGGTGTCAGATGGACAGAACAAAATTGATGAGCAGCCCTCAACAAGCCTTCATAGCACAGATCTTTGCACTCCTAGAGAACTCCATAGACCCTTATATGATTAGACTTGTTCAACGAAAGAATATTTTTACAAACTAAGTAGAGTTGTATTTCTAGACAAAAACAGAAAAATTTAAGTCCATTTCCATAAGAGTTACTGAAAGATTGGTCTTTCTCCCTAATGGGACTTCTTCTTGGCCAGAATGGAGAACCATGTTTTTTTTTTTTTTCTCTCTGGATGATAGAAGTCAGAAAACCAAGATCTCTCTTTCCTCAAGCTCTTACCAACCCCACCCATCTCATAGGCTCACCATATTAAGTAATCAATCTCCACCAATGTAGAAAGTCTTATACAGATCATCTTTGATCAGAGGGTTACATAAACTACATTTTTTTACACAAATAGAATACACAAGGAGAGCATGCTAAGGTTTGAAAAGGGAGAGATCAGTTCTAGGTGGAGGGATGAGAGAAGATTTCTTGAAAACATGATCAATTGAACTTATTGCAGGGAAAGTATGTAAATAGATGTCAGTGGGTGATGGGGAGAAGTTCTCCTGCAGGCAGATAGCACAACCTATGCAAATACATGGAGAGAGGAGAGCAAAGGGTGGAATAACAGAGAAATAAATAATGCAGCTTGTCTACAGAATAGACAATGGGAAGAGGAGGATAGGAAAATAAGGCTGGAAGGATGTCAGACTTCCCCTTTGTCATGCTGGGGGCCAGCCTCTCTGCCCTTTCTCTCCTTTCTTCCCTTTTTCAGGTACCCCCTCAGTCTTTGCTGTGACACTCTGCTTCAGATTAACAGGTCATTTTTCTTTCATGCAGAGAAGTAGTTTCTGGGTTGGAGAGGGAGAAACCTGCATTTAGGCATTTGGTCTGGGTTGATCTAGAACCTAGTTCTTCCCTCTTCTGGGGTCAAGCTCAGACTTAGAAGTTCCCCAAACGAGTTTGAGGCATCACACTTAAAAATTCTATTGGAAATATTCATCTGTGGTCACAGGCATGTGAACAGCGCCAAGGGAAGGAGAATATAATGCAATGAGTGTTGGCCTTGGAGTCATCTTAGAAGATGAGAGTCGAGGTCTTGGCTCTGGTATTTACTGGATGTTTGACTTTGGGCAAGTCCCCTGCTGATTCTGAGGCTCAGGTGCCTCATGTGTATAATCAATAATAGTGTTTGTACTACCTACCTACCAGGGTTTTGTTCAGATCAAGTGAGATGATACATTGAAAGGGATTAGTGAACTTTAAAGTGTTCCAAAAAACTGTTACTACTGAATATCAAGACAAGTAAGGCAATGGCAGAGAGGAAGGCAGAGAGGAAGACAGTGAGAACAGTGTTGGCTCCAGTGGCCCAGGAAGGCTGCATGTGGGTAAGTGGGCATGATGATCCACAGAATGTCAGAACTGGAAGGGATTTTAGAGGCCACACAGTTCAGTCTTTCCTTTAATTCAGGCTTATCCCTCATAATGTGTTTGACAAGGAGTGATTGAATTAAAAATATCTAGGAAGCATCTACAATGTGAAAATTCCTGTTCCAGGTGCTGGAAAAGATGAAAAAAATAAAAAAATTGAAGCAAGAGTAAGAGAAATACAGAGATGCTTCTACTCCCTTATCACAAAGTAGTCACATACATAAGTGAGAGTGTGAGAAATTCCAGAAAGAAAGACTATCTATCTTCCAGTCACTTTGAATGTGTTGGTAGAACTTGGGGACTGCCTAGTTTAAAAGCAAAGTCACTAGGTCTCAGAGCCTGGGACAGGATCTATATGAAAAGTAGGAACCTTAAGGCCAAGGCAACCTCAGTTGGGGGTGGGTGGAAGTGAGATTAAATGATAGTCTCTGCCAGGTAGAGTTGTGTCCCATGCTCTGAAAGAACAGATGATGGTGTCCAGACCTCCACTCCCTAGCAGGATGTGGCAATGGGGTGAAAGAGAAGATGGGTTGTAGACAGGGGTACTCTAAGAGTGTAAGCCCAGGGGGATAGGTTCCAGAAGAGTGAGAGCCTGGGGAGATTTGGTGGTAGCCTGGTGCCAGATGATGGAGGCGGGGACAAGCTGGAGGATTGCCAAAGTGACTAATCATGCCTCCAGAAGTCCATTCCCTAAACAAAACCCTCACCACTCTATCCTAGCTATAGCTCTGCGTAGGTTCCTATGTCAGGCTACAACTGGCCATTCATTGAGAGGCATTCATTCCCTTGATCCTGCTGAAGAAAAGTACCTGGAGAGACTCCTTGGTATTTGAGTTGAGTGTCTGTAGAGGTGACAGTGAGGGCATGTACAGGAAACTTGGGAGTTCTGATGACTTTTTGTCTGTCTTTAAGTCTAGTGGAGGGAGAGGGAGTCTCTAATTCAGAGTATTGGTGATCAGTAAACAATAGGGCAAGTGAGGGGTTTGCCACCCAGGCCTGTGTCTGCTGCCCTGACAGTCTGAGAGGCATTGGCCATACTGTGACATTGGTATGGGGAATATGGATAAGAGATCTGATCTGATTTCACTTCTTGCTAGTAAAATTTTCTTATTGAAAGGGACAAATCTTCCTTTCTTGTCTCCCCACTGACATCACAGATGACTTACAAGAATTTCTGGACTGGGTTCTCTAAAGTGACCTGGGTCTAAATAGGCAACTCGTTTCCAAGATAATGGAGCCAACTTTCACTCTGCATTCAGTTGCCAAATCTGGTCAATTCTCCCTCCTATCCTTTCCACTTCATCTTTCCCAATCAACCCCTCCTTTCCATTCCTCTAGCCACCAGCCCAGAGCAAACTGTCATCACTTTTCACCTACTGCAGTAACCTGCTGACTGATCCCCCTGTGCCTAACCCTAACCTGCTTTACTCCATTGTCCACCCAGCTTCCTAATGAAATCATATGACCTTGTCACTTTCCTCCTTAAAACAAATAACCAAAGAAACAAACAAAAACCTTCAGGGACTCCCTATTGTTTATAGGATAAATTACAAACAACTGGAGAACACATGATATTTAAGACCCTCTTGGCTCCAGCCTACCTACACCACCTTAGAAATTATACCCCTTAATGTTTTAAGTATTTTGCTGGCAAACTAGATTTCTTGCTTTTCCATAGTCTTATCTTGATGTGTCTAAAGAGAGGTCCCTGTGCCAGTTCCCTTCTCATCTCTGCCCACTGAGAGCCTTCTCTTCCTCCAAAGCCCAGCTCAGACACCACTTTTTCCATGAACGTTTCACAGCTTCATTTCAACCCAAACTCCCCACAGGCCTGCCCATGAAGTGATCTCTCTCAGATTGTCTAGACCACTTTGTCTCTAGGTGTTGCCTGGTTCCAATCCCTGCCACATGTTCCATTGAGTGCTTCAGTTTCTGCTTCAGCTCTCATGCCTCCTGGATTACCAGCCCTTTCAGGGGATTCATTGTGGGTGGAGTTTTTTATCCATCTTTTTATGTGCAGTCTAAGAGTACATGATAAGGACTTAAATGAGAAACCATGGAGGCAGAGAAAATTAAACCAGTTTATTAATCTGAGATGAACAAAGCAGAGTACATGGCCTTAAACAGAAGGTGAGTCTCAGTCTTGCATAGGAATTTAAGCTCTCAATTAGAAAGAAATTGGAATGTTCCTGAATCCTTTTTAGTGGATATTCCTCATCCCCGACGATTAGGAAAAAAAGGCCAACGCCAAGGCCAAGGCCAACGCCTCTTGACCTTTCCAGGCTGTAGAGAAAAGAGAAACAGAGCTCCTTAGTCCAGGGCCTCTGGGGGTTGGGCTGAAGAGGGAAGAAAAACCTGTCCACTAGGGAAATGGAATAACTTAGAGCTCCATGAGGCTCAGAGCTTGGAAGACCCTCTACAGTCATCTGGTGCTACCTCCCCATTGGAAAGGTGGAAACATGAGACAGATCATGACACAGCTGGCAGGTGACAGATCCAGGAGTCAATCTCAAATCTGCACCCTTTTACTCTAACTGCAGTGCTACCCCCAACACAGAAAGCTAAAGCCTCAAGGGCTTCTTCATGTTTATTTTGAAAAAAATATAAGAAGTCTTCCCAGGATACTCTCCTCCTGTTTCTGTGCCCAGCAGATGTAGAGGAGAACAAGAAATCTTTATGCACCCCTTCCAAGCTTCTACCCTCCAGGAACACCCTGGAACCAGGTCACATTGACTCTGCCCCTGACATAACCACCCCTGACTTCACAGCCCCCACTTCAGAGTGACTGGCAGGTCACTGGCTACACCACCAGCCCCTACTTCATCTATTTAATGAGCTCTTGGGGTTATCAAGATAGTTGGACTGAGTCAGATGTATTTCACCTCAGACATTACTTAGCA
>JAQQSK010014640.1:0-11046 GCA_028658325.1 Potorous gilbertii | reverse complement strand
AGAGGGCAGATTGGTGATATGGGTAATTAGAATGTCCAGTGTATTGGGGAGGGGGGAGGGGACAAATGGGGAGAAAATTTTGGAACCCAAAATCTTGTGAAAATGAATGTAAAAAGTTAAATAAATTCATTAAAAAAAAATAAAATGCTAAAAAAATAAATAAATAAAATAAAATAAGGAAAGTAATAGCTCCAGAGCTGCTGTGACGATTAAAGGACAGCAGCACAGTGGGTAGAGCACGGGCCCTTAAGTCAGGAGGAACTGAGTTCAAATCTGGCCCTAGATACTTTACTAACAGTACGATCCTGGGCAAGTCACTTAATTCCAATTGCCTCCCTCTCTAAAAAAAAAAATCAAATGAGATAATATTTGTAATGCCTTTAGCACAATGCCCAGCACATTGAAGGCACTATATAAATGCTTATGCCCTTCCACTCCATCACCCCCAACCTATTGGAATGTAAACTACTCACAACATCCTTGCAAACAGAAATTTTCCACATCATGGGTGTACTCCATCCATACCCATAGCCCCCATGATGTGGAAGGAATAACTGAATTCTACTCATTATCTATGGGATCTTGGGAAAACCACTGCTCATCCCTGGGCCTCAGTGTCTTTATCTGCAAAGTAAGGAGATTTATTTATATAAATATCTCAAGTTTCTTCGGTACTCAGTCTTATATTAATATATAATATTAAATGCTAATATTAAATATGATAATATAATGTATTATATTTTGTATATTTATAATTATTATTGTTTTATTTTTATTTTCAGGCACTAGTACATTGTCTGGTATGTAGAAGGCATCTAATAAATACTTATTGACTGAACTGCTGTTCTACTCATATCTATGGCCATAATATATATACATATACATATATATATATATATATATATATATATATATATACACACATTACTGCTATAAGTCTTTAACAACTGAAACATTTAACTAACCACAAAGCCTTCCTGCCCATATCTATTAACAGCAAGTTTAAAGTATCTAATTGATCACTAGTAGAATCACAGAATATTAGCATGGAAAGGGAACTTCTAAGTCCAAGTATTCATTTTAAGAATAAGAAAACAGAAATTCCCAGAGATAAAGTGACTTTCCCAAGGTCACCAGCTTATAAATAACAGTGATGAGGCACAAGCCTATGGTCCCAGATTCCTTGGTCCAATGTTCATACTACCACACTAAACTATCATTATTAAATACTCTCTGCATTTACTTATTGCACGTTCCTGACAGTCCATCATCATACAATGGCAGCTTTATGCCCTTAAGACTGATTTTTTTTTCTTTTTCAGATCTGCCAATGTCCCAAATGAAAGCCTGTGGTCTTAAAAATGTATGCAAATTCTGGCTCTCTAGATTTGCTATCTCCAACTGTCTCCAAAACTGAATAGCGAGTAAGCAAATTGCCCCCAAAGGAATTGGGATGAAAATCCACAGAACACATTCTTTCAGGAAACTGTCATAATCCTTGGAAATAAGGTTAATATATGGGTGGATGATGTGAATCCTAAGAGAAAATATCCTTCCAGTGTTTTCAGGAGTGGGGAGAGGGAGAACGGAGGAACAATCCCGCTTCTTAGTAGCTGTGTGACCAAGGGCATCTGAACCTCAGTTTCCTCTGCTATTAGATGATAGCTAAAGTCTCTCCCAGCTCTGTTATGCTATGTTCTAAGGTCCCTTATAATACTAACATTTTTGCGATTCTAACATTAAATATCATGTAATAAAATGAATCATGGACATGAAGCTAAGCACTCACTAAGTGACAAATCACTTAGCCTCTCCTCTCAGATCCTCAGTTTACGTGTCTGTAAAAAGTAATTGCTAATATTTGCACTACTTGACTCTCACAGTTGTTGTAAGCAAAGAACTTTCCATACCTTCAAGGGCTACCTACACATTGCTTGCTCCGCTACCCCATAATTATTTGTGTACCCAAATAACTCCTAAGGAAACAAATTTCTTAAGAGCTAAAGTCAGTGATATGATATATACATGGAGCAGAACAAGAAATGGCCATGATTGATGAATGGGGTTTTTTGCTTGATACACTACAACACTATAATTCACACTTTCTAAATAAATTAGTTCTCTATTTAATGTAAGTTATATAACTTTTTTTTAAAATGGCCTTTCCCTTTCCACCTTCTGGAAATCATCATTTTTAAAAGAAAACACAAGGTAATTGCAGGTCTAAGTGCTTAAAAGCTTGAACTTTTCTAGGATGTTGCCTAAAGTGAGAGAGTGAAGAATGTTGTACAAAAAACACTGAAATGACAATCGGTATTCTTGGAGTTGACTCCAAGCGACTCCTAAGTGATCAAGGACAACTCACTTTATCATCTGGAGCTCTACTTTATCCATTAAAAAAAATTTAAAAAAATCATCATAAAAATGACAAGCTGGGGAAGCAAAGTGAGGTGGGAAAAGTATTTCTTGTATTTGAAATCAAAGAATTCAATTTCAAATTGTAGATACAGTCATCCCTTCCACATTGTGACTTTCTCCATCCTGGTGTCACTATATTGTGGGTCATCATAAGACATTACCATCATATTTTATGTTTCTTTTAGTTTCCTTCATATACACTATTTTTACTTGACATTGACCTGCATATAGTCTGTGATCAAATTACAGTAAGGTATTATAAACACCCCAACAAAGAAGACAAAATTCAGACTTCTTCTCTGGTACAAAGGGAAGGCCAAAAATATTTAGATGAATATTCCAGATCATGGGTATGCTTCATCCGCACTTCATAATGTGGATAACTGAAATCTACTCATTATCTATGTGATCTTGGGAAAACCACTTCACATCCCTGGGCCTTGGTGTCTTTATCTGCAAAGTAAAGAGATTTAGTAAATGTCTCAAGTTTCTTCAGTACTCAGTCTTCAGATCTATAGTACTTATGTAGTACTTATAGTAGTATTTATAATAAACACTCTCCTATCTACCATTCCATTGACCAGCAATATGGCACTATGGGTAGAGCTCTGGACTTGGGAGTCAAAAAGATCTGACTTGGAATTGACTCAGACATTAAAGAGTAGTGCGAACCTGGGAAAGTCACTTAATCTCTAAGCTTCCGTTTTTCTTTTCTGTTAAGTATTTTAATAGAAAGAGTCACCTCCCAGGTTACTGGGAGGACCAAAGCGGGACATATACATAAATATCTTGGCAAACTTTGAAGAGCTCTCATAGGAGTCAAATGAGATCATGTGTGTATAACTAAAAGGATGCTGGGAGATGGTACAAAGAGTAGATCTAGAAACAGAGGATCTAGTCTGTGAGAAGCCTGTCTCTTTAACCTATGGCCTCAGGCAAGTCACTATACTTTCCTTCAGTTCCTACAGGGACAAAAAAAGATGACTGGTCTATATGACCTCTGAGGCCCCTTCCAACTCTAAATTCATGATGCCATTAAAACAACCTGATATAAGTAGGATAAATATTATTACTTCCATTTGATAGGAAAATTGGGGCTCAGGGGGATGAGATTCACTGAAAGTCACCCAGCTCATCACTGGCAGAGTCAAAGCTCAATCCCTGGTTTTCTGATTCCAAGTGAAGTAAGTATTCTTTCCCCTACACTGCACTAAGCTCCATTCCATGTCTAAGCCACCCTGATTCGCTAAAGCAGGCATGCCAAAGAGAAATGTGCAACCAAGGTAGAATGTAATGAGAGACAAGCCAATTACATCATGGTGCAATGTCTGTTCCAAACCAAAACTCAAACCAACTGGCCTGAAAATCACAAAATGATGTAATCATTTGAAATGTGCATTTATGGGAATTCAAATCTCTTTCGACTTCTCCTGCTAAAGGACCAGATCAGCTTGCACTGCAAACTTCCTTTGACACATAAAGGAACTCTGCCACAGGCAACAAATGATTTTAGAATTTGTTTAACTCCAAACTACAGAGAAAGCAGGCGCTGCATACGTGTTGGGTCATTTTCTTGGCTTCATAGCACAATGATGTCTCTGATCTTCATCTTTAAACAACTCACTTCATCTCCCCCAACTCTTGAGCCTTCTTAGAAAATAAGAATCTTCTTTCAGGGTTGTGGAAAAATGGGTACAGGAATACACTGTTGATGCAGTTGTGCATTGGTGCAAACATTTCAGAAAACAATTTGGGATCATACTAGAAAACTGATCAAAATGTCCATGCTCTTTGACCCAGAGATCTCCAGGCTAGACACAGACCCCACGGAGATGTACAGAAAGGAGATGTACAGAAAGACTTCAAGTAGACTAGATCCCATCTAGGCCCACTAGATCTAGACCCCCATCTACATTAAAATATTTATAACAGCATTTTTGTGGCAGCAAAGAGCTGGAAATAAGGTAGATGCCCCCTGATTGGGGGATGGCTAAATGAATTATGGTAAATGGATGAATGGAATTTTACTATGCTATAAGAGATGATTAATACAATGAATGCAGTGAAGAAGGGAAACCTTTAGCTCCTCCTTTATACTTGCTTCTTCCTATCATGTGAATGAATGAATAAATGAATGATGAATGAGGACTGGATTAAAAGGCATCTGTAAAGCATTTAATATCTATCTCATACTTTCTATTTCATCATGAGCTCCCTGAGAGCAAGAACTGCCTTATTTATCTTAGGAACGACCAAGATTATAACAATATAGAAGGACAACACTTAAAAGTACACAAAGTACTTTACACATACTATGTCACCTGAGCCTGACAACAGTCCTGTGAAATAAGTAAATAAGTAAGTAAATTTCTGCTTTACAGATTAGGAAACTGAGGGTCAGAAGGATTAAGTGACTTGTCTGTGGTCATACAGCAAGGGAATGTGAATATATATATTTTCTCTTTACGGTATACCCCACATTTCTCCTAGGACCTACCACAGTGATCTACACAGCATAGAGAAATATTTAATAAATGTCTTTAAAACAGAACTGAACATCTGCAAATTACATTCTTCCTAACAGCTGGGTGGCACAGTGGATAGAGTACTGGTCCTGGAGTCAAGACCTAAGTCTGACACTTAGTTGTGTGACCCTGAGCAAATACTTAACCTCTGTCTGCCTCTGTTTCCTCATCTGTAAAATAAGAATAAAAACAAGCACCTAGCTCCTCGTTACGAGAATGAGATAATGGCTATAAAGCACTTTTCAAATCTTAAAGATGTGTGTGTATATACACACACATATCCTACATATACTATCATATGTATATACGTATATATATATCCTACATAAACACATATTTGTAATATCTAAATGAAAGTTATTATTTTTATAAAGGGAAAAGATACAATTCAGATAGAACTGAAGAACTAAAGCATACTTTATAGACTACCTAGTGCAATTATTATTCAGATGGAAAAACCACAGTCCAAAGAGATCAGGTGATGTGACCAAGGTCATTAGAGGTATAAGCAACAGGACTGGAAGTCAAACTCCCATGTGTTATGAAGCCAGGGCCAATGCTTTTTTCCATCACACCACACCATCTCTTAGGCCAACAACAAATTCTCTCACTCACAGAAAAACATTAAATCTTCAAAGTTGTGGACATAACCTATCTTCCTATAGAAAGTATGTGTAAAAATAGAGGGAAATCTGATACATAATTTAACTGTGTCTCTACAGTTACTAAGTCCTAAAATAAATGAATACTTCCCACCTATAAAAGACTGAGCAAGTCACTTAACCCTGTTTGTCTCAGTTTCCTCATCTATAAAATAATCTTGAGAAGGAAATGGCAAATCACTCTAGTATCTTTGCCAAGAAAACCCCAAATGAAGTCATGAAGAATCAGACACAACTGAAAAATGACTACACAACAACTGTGAAAACTGCTATGATGTTCATACTGTTAAGTGCCCTTAGCCTATGAACCACAGTGTCTAAGGACCTCCTTGGCCCAGGGTTTTTGTACAGTCACTAATAGAGTTATTCCATCCTCATTCCATGCTTATGAGTGAATTAAACAGAATGGGAGAGGAAAGTCAAGCAGTTCATGGGAGATAACATCTTCAATTACTTGGAGAAGTGCCTTGGGTTTCCTGAAAAACAGTCTTGACTTTGAAGGCCAAGATCCACAGTTCAAATCATCGCTGTGCCTGTGTGACCTTAGATTAATCACTTAGCCTCTCTGAGTCTCTCGCTCTCCCATTGAGTATAAAGTAACATCTCTTCCAATATCCACAATCTGTATTCTAACGCACATTCCAGTTCCAAATTCTATGAACCACGCACTTATAAAAATTAATTTTTATTAATTTTCACTATTTTCCCTTGCTTTGTCCATAAATTGAAAGAATAACAATAAAGGAGGAAAGCCCCTTTCATCCAACAAGAGTAATAGGCCTTTTTCTAAATGTTGCATACAGGTAGAAGATAAGTTTCTTATTCATGACTCAAATTATCTCATGACATTTGATAACACTTGTCATTAGCTATTTCAGCCCATGGCCATTTCATCTTTGTCTTGTTATAGTAAGGAGTTGAATGATTCTTCATTCCTTCATTTGTTTCCCTAGGATGGCCTCCCACAAAGCAAGTGATTAATAAATGTATATTGACAAATTGTCATTTTGTCAAAGAAAATTCAGACGTAGTTAAATCCAATGCAAAGAAAACTGAGTCAGAAAACCTGGGATCCATTCCTGGCTCTGAAATTCACTAGCTGAGTGACCCTGGGCAAATTAAATCCTTTCTTTGTCTCAGGTTCCACACCTGGGACTGGCATAGAAAGAGAACCAGTCTTGAATCAGAAGTCCTGAAGGGTGACAATGACCATTACGCTCTTGTGAGTTCATAAATCTATAGAAGGGGATGAGGGGGAGAGAATTAAGAAGAGACTTCCATGAAAAGCCTGGGTATCTTGAAATGAAAGGGCAATCCAATGAAAAACGTCAGGGAGGAAATGGAGGAAAGGTACTTTCGCCTAAAGAGGAAGGCTCCGACACTGACTACTTTGTGACTATAGGTGAGTTCTTCAACTTCTTTGAATCTCAGTTTCCCCATTCTTTTGTATGTCATGAACCCCATTCTGGCAGGCTGGTGAAGTCTATGGATTTCTCAGAAAAATGCTTTAAATATTAAGTTAAAACTCATTGGATTACAAAGAAAATCAACTGTACTAAAATATACAGAGAAAAATACTAATTCATGGGTTCCAAGCTGAGAACCTACTTCTTTGGGAAAGTGGTCTCGATTTGGAGTCAAAAGACCTGGGTTTCAATGCTAGCTTTGCCACTTTATAAATGCTCTTTCCAAAGACAACTCAGGCATTCTCCTACTAGCACCCAACAAATCAAATATTTTGAATTCCCATTAGCCATTTTTATTTTGCCCTTTCCACTCCAAAATAATAAGAATCTTGCTTGTCAGATCAAACAAAAACAAAATTAGACAGCTCTACCATATCTGTCATCTATCCTGCCATGATGAGTGATTCTAGGCCTCCTTGGGTCTTCTTTGCCCACAGTGTGGGTTAAAAATAACACCTATACCACCTTTGTGTTTTAACTACTTAACTATAGTTTAGCCAAACTTAACCATTTGATTTTGTTCTTAAATTTATCTTCCCTTAGCTACCCTTGTTACCACGTTTTAACTGTTACCTTTCTATTTCCCCTTGTAACCTATGTGGCCTGGAATGATACATTTCTTTTCTCTGGACTTCAGTTTCCTCATCTGTAAAATGAGAGGTTAGAACAATATGACTTCTGAGGCACCTTCCAACTCTAACTCTATGATATCGAAGTCCCATCCATCTCCAGAACTTTCGATTCAAAGAACGACCAGTGGTTCTACAATTCTTGACCCCATTCCTTTGCCTCCTCTGTTACTGCTAGCTCTGATAACAGTTTCTGGCAGAAGCATGGGTGGCTGGAACACATCCTCTTCATTAGCAGAGATATTCATAGACCTGACAGATTTTCTACTAATGACATAAACGGTGCCAATTCACGGGTGGGAGGGGGAAGTTTTATGGGGAAGATCCTTTCACCAAACAGAGAAGAATCATTAAGGAAAACATTTAAGATTCTTGTTGTACATTCAAAGATCAGCGTGCCAAGACCAGAGCAGTCACCAGATGCTCAATTAAGGGAAACCTAAAGCTATACATATGTCCCCCACAACAAAGCCACCTCTGGACTCCCAAGTGGCAGGCTTTTTGAAACAAGAAGAGCAGATTCTGAAAGAAAGCCTTCCATACAGCTCTGTATTCCTCCCAGGAGACACTGAAAGAGGAGGAAGGAATTAAGATTCTATCAGTTGAGAGGTACTATTCTCCATAGGGAAAATGACAAACCTTTTCCCATGAATTAACCATCCATCTTTTCACACCTCAGATAGATAATGTGCATCTTCTTCTCTCATCCCCCCACACACCCTCAGCAGCTGGTTTTTAATTACATAGGGCTCACTCAAGTTAAGCAACTTGGAAACTCTAAACTTTGGATCTGACAGATAAAATGGAGACAGTCACCAACCGCTTTGAAATAAAGAGTATTGACTAAGGCTTGGGATCTTGCCTCTCCTAGCAGGCAGCAACCCAAAAGTACATAGCTGCCCAAACCACAAGGAGAGTAGAACGACTTTTGGACATGACCCTTGTGGCAGCCTGTTCTTTCCTAGTCAACCTCCATTCAGCAGCCAATGTCATTTTCCTAAAGCACTGTTATGACCATGTTACTCTCCAATCCAATGAATTCTAGTGGTATTCTATTACCTCTAGAGTCAAATACAAAATCATCTGTCACACATAGAAAGTCTTTCACAACCTGGCTCCAGCATGTCAGTTCAGCATTTTTACACATGACTTCCCTTTGTGCACTCTATGGCTCAGCCAAAATAGGCTGTTGGTTGCTTCTCCCACATGCCACTCCATCACCTACCCCATGTCTTCATGCTGACTGTCCACTTTTTCTCAAAGGCACTGACTTCTTACCTTTGCCTCTCAGATTCTCTCATTTCCTTCAAGGCTCAGTCAAAATAACACCTCCTACAGGAGGTCTTTCCTACTTCCCCTTTTGCCCCAGCTACTAGGTTTCTCCTTCCCCCACCCTCAGCAAAAAAAAAAAAAAAAATATATGTATATGTTGATATAGACATATATATATATATATATATAATGTAATAAAATGAAAATTTGTGTTTGTTTTGTATGGAAATATACTCATTTGTCATCTGGAGAGCAGGGATTTTTTCATATTTGTCTTTATCACCCCAGTATCTGGCACACAGTAGGCAATGAATAAATGCTTATTAATGGAATGATGAATGGTATTTGGTCTGAGAAATAGCTACTACAGACTGTGGCACTTAACTGGAATCAAGGTGTTATGTGTTCAAATCCCAACTCTGTTATTTATAACCTGTGTGTCTTTTACATAAGCCCTTAGCTTTATCATCAAAAAAACAAAGAGATTGAAGAAATGTTCTTTAAGGTCCTGTTTAACTTTAAAATCTTACTACCAAGTGTGTCCTTGGACAGATCACTTCACCTCTCTTAGACTGAGATTCCTTCCCTGTGAAATGTGGGAACTGAACTAAGTGATCTACACAAGATCCCTTCCCACTCTGATTCTATGATCTTAAGAAACCTTTCTTTCAGTGTTCCCCTCCAGAAGGACTTCCTCATAGAACCCTGAACTAAGCCAACTAACTTAAAAAAGCAGGCCGAAAGGACCAGATGAGAGAGAAGAAACGAATCCATGTAAATTCATTGTCAAGCCTCAAATACAGAAATTTTAGGATCATCTATGTACCCTACTCTAGGTCAATGAGAATGTCCTCTGGGTCAAAGGATGGAGAATTTTAATATGGCCATTCAATCAAGAGCCATAGGGCCTCTACCCAACTCAATGGAGTATCTTGGGGATACCAATGCAGCATTCTCTTACATTGTACCTCCAAGTATATAGAAAGATAATTGAGGCAGCCAGGTGGCACAGTATAGGAACAGAACACTGGGTCTAGAATCAGGAAAAATAGAGTTCAAATTCAGGTTCAGGTTCTTCCTGTGTGACCCTGGGGCAAACCATTTAACTTCTGTCTGCATAGTTTCTTCATCAGTAAAATGAGGAGGATAATAGCATCTACCTCCTAGAATTGTCATGATGATGACGTGAGATAAAATTTGTGATACATTTTGTAAACTTTAAAGTGCTATACAGCTTTAAATGTAGGGGCACATGGGGTGTTTAGGGAGGACTGGCACCATGATGTCACTAGGTGTCTTCAAAATGAAGGACAAAAACCAGTGACCTATTCACAGTGCCAAGTCATTAATATGGGGCTCACAGACATCTATCTCAATGTTTCTGGCCGTATAATTCTAAGAAACACCTTGCGAAAGGCCAGTTGACATTCTGTTCCAGAAAAGGCAAAAGCGGCAAAGGATTCCCTAGACAAGATATCTTTTTTTATTGCAATAATTCTTGACTCAGTGGCCATTTTATCAGATGTCATTGGCCATATTAAAAAATGAAGAACAAGCAACAGTTTTAATTGCTAGGGTGGGCGGAGCCAAGATGGCAAAGTAGAAAGACTCACTTATGCTAGCTCCGAACCCACAGCCCATGGATTCCCACTAAAAAGAACTCCCAACAAATTCTGCAACAGTGGAAGCTGCACAGCAACACAGTGAAGGAGATCTCCACTCCAGAGAGCCCTGAAAAACCGATCCCAAAGGTCCACTGCGCACCTGATGGGAGTGGAGCCCTCCCCTGCCCTGGCTGCCTGGCACTGAGAGGAGCGAGCAGATCCACGCAGGCTTCAGGGATGGAATCTCCAGCGGCCGCGAAGCTCCCTCCACCCACAGACTCACAGGTTAGTGAGAGAGACGGGCTGAGAGGGGAGCGGGGTGTCTCCAGGACTCAGACCCCCTCGGGAGGCAGCGGCAGAGGCAGTGCCAGAGGCAGCAGGTGGCCAGAGGCTCCCAGAGCATGCAGGAGCTCAGCAGCAGCTCCATTACAAAAGGTCTCTGCATAAACCACCTGAGGGAACTGAGCCTG
>JAQQSK010014639.1:0-11046 GCA_028658325.1 Potorous gilbertii | reverse complement strand
GTGCCAAAATATTAATGGGTTGCATGCTATCGCTATAGACAGGGTAGAATGGACAGAATGAGTGCTGGACCTAATGGCAAAAAAACCTTGGTTGAAGTCCTGTCTTTAATTCTTCTGCTAATCATGTAGCCATGGGGAGAGTAATTCATCTTCCCCATGTCTCAGTTCCTTCATCTGTGAAATGCAGATAATATTAGTATCCACTTAACATGGCTTTTGCGAGGCTCAAATGAAACAGTGCACTTAAAACATTTTACAAATCTTCAAATATGAATTTCATTAGTGTTCTACAGTCCAGAAATTATCATTGAAGCATAGTGGAGTTGTGTGTGTGCGCACGTGTGTGTGTGTGTGTGTGTGTGTGTGTGTGTGTATGTGTGTGGATGTATTTGGCTATTTTAAAGTAACCTGAAGAAAAAAGTTTTCATTTTGAAATCATTGCTCATTCATATCCTTTCCTTGCACAATGTTCCTTTATTCACAATGGGAAAAGATTACTTTCCCTCAGGTCACCAAAGGAGAACGTTTTACTTGGATCTTTTAGTTGAAAGCAAAGAAAATTAGAAATCTAAATTTTGTAGAATTAGATTCATAATCTTTCAGTGAAGAAGATTTTATGAGTCTCTTCATCAACACTAAGGTAACATACACAAGTAAACAGATCTTCTAATTCTACCTATCATCTTTTAAGATATTGTGTAAAGTTCTTGCTATATTGGTTGATATTGGTAGCACAAGGTCATATGTATATTAGAGAGTAAATGCCGAACTATAGATTCATTTTATTTGGTGTTGCATTGGGTTATGTAACATGTGGTTCATTTCCTAGGCGATCTGTTCAGTACGGACAATCCTTAAAGGATTTCCTTATCTTTATCATATTAATGATCCTGTCCCTATCCCTTAGAACTTTGTAGTTCACTCTCCTCCTTAGCTAAAGCAACTTTAATCTAGGCTGTAGTTTTAGGAAGTTATCTTTTTTATCAATTCTTTTCTTTCTTAATTATGTCATTTTCTGGCCTGTTAAATCTTTGCTTGTGGAGTTCTTACCATCAAAGTAAGAAATGGAGTGTACCTTTTCTCCAGCTCTCAGGGTAGCTGTGGCAGCAAACCAAGTGTTTGTTCATCTAGACTTCAACTTTATTCTCCCTCTATTTATTTAATTACTCATGGAATTCATGAGTTTTGACTCTTCCTTTGAGTTAATCCCAGACAACACATCCCACATTGGAACTAGTACTTGAAGCCATTATCTTTGATTTTCCAGCAAGTAGTCTTGGTTTAGGATTAACTCTTAATGTAATAGGAAAGCTTGTGACAAGGAAGATGGATAGGATAAATTTAGTAATATGAAATTTAATGGGGTAAATGAGAAGTTCTATCTTGTATTAAAATAATTAACCTTACAAAGTTAGATTATAAGTTCTGTGTAAAAGTTTGAGGAATTTTCACGGAATGCAAACTCAGTATTAGTCAACAGTGTATAAAGCACATAAAATACCAGGATTATCCTAAATTGTATTGGAAGTTATAACATAGCTAGATGCTGCAGTGGATAGAGCACTGGGTGTGTAATCAGGAATACTCAACTTCAAACTCTGTCTCTAACGCTAGTGGTGTGAAACTGGGCAAATGTACAAACAGCACCTATCTTGCATGGTTGTAAGGATCAATGAAATATTTATAAATCATTTTTCAAAATGTCTGGTACACAGTAGACACTTAATAAATGCTCATTTCAGCCCTAGGATGAGGGAAGTGAAAATTTCATTGTATTTTCCCCTTGATTAGAGTTCTGTGTCTCATTCTTGGTGCTCTATTTTAAGGACATTCATGAACTGGAGCACGTCCATGAGAGAGCAATTAGGATGTCGAGAAGACTGGAGACCCTGCCATATGAGAATTAGCTGAAAGAACTGGGAATAGTTAGCCTGGAGAGAGGGAGACACAGGAGGAACATGATTATAGTCTTTAAGTATTTACAGGGTAGCCATGTGGAAGAGATTTTAGACTTGTTCTGCTTGGCCAAAGAGGGCAACACATGAAACTTGAAGAAAAGGCATTTTTTAGGCTGGATGTTAAGAACTATTTGAAAATGTGTTTGGCCTAGAAGTAAGAGGCAGAGGAAGCTAGGTATAGCAATATATGGAGTAATTTCTGGAGTAAGGAAGACCAGAGTTCAACTGCAGCCTTATTTTCTTTCTTCCAACACTGACTTTCTGTTGCATCATGGGCAAGTCACTTAATCTCTGTTTGCTTCCATTTCCTTAATTATAAAATGGGAGTAATAACATCTACATTACAGAATTGTTTTGAGGATCAAATGAGATAATGTTGGTAAATCTCTTAATACATTGCCTGCCAATAGTAGGTAATATATAAATGTTCATTTTCTTCCTCTTCTTCCCTTGAGGAGTAGTGGTGTTTCCTTTCACTGGAGTCTCCAAACAGAGTCTAGATAATTTATTGTTAGTGATTCTATAGGGAGAATTCTTGATCAGGCATGGGTTAGACTAAATGGATACTAATGATCTTCCTAAATAGTTCCTTTAATTGAAACTGAGTCAGCCAGTATTCTGGGCCTGCCCTCAGGATGGGGGTTCAAAAAATTCATCCAATTAGAAGTAACATCTTTTTTGGTACCTATATCTTTTCTAACCTTTTAATCTTGTTCTGTGACTTTTCATGCATTTTGGCATGCTATATCATCCCCTTCAAGCAATTCCCTTGTATCTTCAAAGGTCAGAGGAGTTAATGAAAACATTTGATCTGGTCCATTGCTTTGGGTCTTTTGCTTGTCTTTAACACTTTTTAAATGTCCTAATACGTAGTTAGATTATTTAAGATTATAGTACAGCTTGTATAAAGAGCCCTGGATTTAGAATCAGATACCTTGTGTTTAAACTCTTGATCTTTCAGGTATAATTTGAATGATCTTACACAAGTCACCTAATTTCTCTGGACTTCAGTTCTCTCATATGTAAAACAAGGAGGCTGGGCTAGGTGATCTCTAACATCCCTTCCAATTATAGATTTATGATCCTATAAGCTATAAATTGGTTAGATTGGCAACAAAGAATATAAGGACATATAAAAAGTACGTGGCATCTGTACTGACTGCTATCACATGCTTGCTGTTAAATGATATTACATCACTCAAGGGCAATCAAAGCATTGAACATGTATTAAGTATTTTGTAGAGAAAAATGAAAATAAAATGTAATGAAATGACTTGATAATTACATTATTGCTTGGATTCAGTCATTCAGCAATGGGAGTGGCTCACCTAACCTTCAACCCTCTCCCTGTAGTTCTCTCATTCTTAAGAATCCATAAACTAACTCTCTCTCTCTCTCTCTCTCTCTCTCTCTCTCTCTCTCTCTCTCTCCCCCTCTCTCTCTCCACTTCTTTCTCTGTCTCTTTCTCATTTAAAAAAAATATAACAGGGGAAATTCTGCTGTTCTTAGATTCATAACACAGGACCAGAGATTTGGATGAAAAGGAAACAGAGGTACCATGGGCCCCACAGTTGATTAATTAATTAATTAAATTAATCCTAATTCCAAGTCCAGTACCCCATCTTTTATTTTTCATTATATAATATATAAATATGTATTTTTATATCATTTATAATTATGTTTTAATTGTTATTTCTACACTGCCCTTCACAACACTACATAACCTCCCTTCAGGGTTCAAGTCGTGGCTCTCAGAATTACTGTGAAAATTAATAATTTAATCGATCTGTGCTTCAATTTCCTGATCTGTTAAATGGGGTAATGATATTTACTCAGCTTACCTGAAAGTTCTGCCTGATGTTAGCAAAATGCCTTGTGAGCCATAAAGTGTTATCTAAATGTGTGTTATTGCTACCAGCTCTCTCCCTCTACCTTGGAGTGCATTGTTATGTCCTTATTATAGAAAAACACTTTCCCTTGAAATTGCTACCCCATCCAAACTACCTTATATCTGCCCTTATCTCCATTGCCAAACATCTGCCAGTGTGGTATACATTACATACTTCCTGTTACTTGTCATGTCACCACTTCATTATTGCTCATCTCTCCATTCTCTACATTTTAGTTTCAATCTTTATTGTTCAAGAAAAGTGGCTTCTTGCAGGATCATTCTTCACCTCCTAATAATTGCTAATTCTGAAAGCCTCATCCCAGACCTCACTGTCTTTAACTGTTCCATAGCATTTAATACAATTGATTATATCTGTTTTCTTCATAACATTCCTCCTGGTTGCTTTACTCTTTCAGCTCGGTTGCTTTACTCCATCAAATTCTAGGATATTTCATTGTTTTCTGTGATCCTTCCTGCTTTCTGAATATGGGGGGCCTCTCAGTTGCTGTACTTGACCTTCTTTTATTAGCTCTCTAGAGCTTCTTCCTTTGGCAGCTTCACCCACTTTCATGACCTTTAAAAAGATTCCATGATCAATCCCATCTATTCCAGATAATCATACATTTACAGGGAATATACATTTAGAGATCATCTAGGTTTACCCTTTCATTTAGTAGATGGAAAAAACTGAGGTCTGGAGAGGTAATGACTTGCCCAAGGTCACATGGGCAGTATCAGGGTTAAGATTAAAATTTGTGTTTTGAAACCAAACCTCATGCTTTTTCTACTCCCTCTTCTCTCCTGCTATCATTCTTTCATTGCTTTATCACTTGGATTACTATAATAACCACTTAACCAGGCTTCTTGCTCCAAGTCCTCCCCTCTATCATGCATGTTTTACATTGCTGCCTAAAGAATCTACCAAATGCACATACCTGAGCATATCAATGCTCCTTCCTCCAGCTTAAAAACTTTAGGAGTTCCTCAGTACTGAACAAATATGAAATCCTTGGAAGTTCAGTTTTAAGGTAATGTTTCAGTCTAGTTTCATTCTATTCTAAAATGGCCCATTCTGTTCCCCCTGCTCTCTTCCACCTTTGTGTATCAGTCATACATGCTGTCTTAATGAGTTATCACTCATTCCTTCCACCCCATCCCCTGCCATGAAATGTTTAATCTTCAAAGCTTACCACAGATGCTATGTCTTCCATAAGGAATTTTCTGATCACTTTCCAACTAAACACAATATTTTCCTTTTGGATCTCTCAAGTGACTCCATTTGGGTTCTTCCTGTGCTCTTAATTATAGTCTATCTGGAATTATAGTTATTTGCAAATGTGTCTCATCCCTGTCTGCTTGTTTGTAACCTCCATGATGAATTACAGAATCCCAGAGTTCAAAAGAACTCAGAAGCATTTGCCCACTCCACAATACCCACAAAGTGGCCCATGTTTTTTATCTTTTATTTGTCTAGTCATGATACCTTGCATAGAGCAGATACAATAAAAATATTGGTTGAATTGAATTGAATAAGACCATTTTCCTCTAGGGGTCAAGTTAGTCTACATTTGGGTTTAGTTAAGGCAAGGTCATGGCCATGGAAAAGAATTGCCATTTCATACTTTGCCAACAACCAAAAACATTTTGACAGAAATGAACTCTGAATCTCAATAGGGAAAACTTTTGGTCACCAATGTCCTTTCTCACCAGAGTGTCATATACATTCCAGTCTTAAATAACATCCAGAAAAGATTGACAAGCTTGGTGGCCAAAGTTAGAACAGATCTACAATTCATGGGTTTGGCATTTTGAAAGAAGTCCAAGTTTTTTTTTTTTATGGTATTTGTACTCCTTTCCCCATGCCAAAGTACACGCTCTTGCTTCTAAAGCAAGTCTTCATTCTGAAGAGATCTGAAAGACCATTTAGATGTATTGGATTTGACAAACAGAAACAAATAGATCAAAATAACCTAAACCTAAAATGGCAAAGAGGTTACATATAGCAGACAGTGGTTCAGTCTTAGAGTCAGGATAACTGGGTTCACTTCTGCCTCAGAAATATGCTAATTGTGTGATGTTGGGCAAATTGCTTAACCTCTTAGAGTCTCATTTAATTTTCTAAAACCAAAGATAAATTACAGATATTTTGCCTTTCTGCATTGAGTTGAGGGAATTTCCGTACTGGAGCTTCCCCATGCTGATGAAATCAGAAGTCTAAAACTGCTCCACCTTTCCAGGAAAAGGTCTCAAATTTATAGAAAAAAAGTATAGCTCAAATATAAATTATATGATAAATAGTTTGGAATTTGCTTCTACCTTGACTATAAGTAATTCTTCTCTAGTCTCCATATTTCTCTTGAACTTTAACTTTACAGATATATTCCAAAGAAAATTGAAAAAAAAAAGCATGTCATCAAAGTAGGTCTACATAATAATAATTATTTCCTTAGCTATGACAGTATGAGGAAAACCAGTATACTTTGAGAACTCAGTCAAAAAATATTTATAAGGATATTGTACCCTTATAGGTGAGATTTATTGTACACATGATTTAATGCACTCTGTAAACTCAGTTCAAGCCTTCATGGCAGATGTATCCCAAAGAACTGGTAAGTGCTATTTGCTTTCATTTGCATGATAATGTTTAATTCTGTTCCACAAGATATAACTCAATGGAAAGTAATGGTAACATAGACTGCATTTCAATCTCCGTATGAGTTCAGTTATATTTTGTTTCATGTTTCAGGCTGCAGAAAGCTCAGCCTGAGCTACCATCTTACAGATGTATGCCATTAGGAAATAGGAAGTACTGAAAGAGAGAATGTGGATGGCTTATAGAAAATTCATCTTCACTACTGGAAAACCACTTTAGAACACAGCATCTATAGACTGTGGATAAATAATATTGTTTTCAAATGTGAAGGGAAACATAGAAAAATGGAGGAATGTAGCTAATTTTTTTTTTACAACAACTAGCTGTATATACAGCTTTTTGGCAAGTTAATATGTTTTTTATTAATAGGCTGGTCCAAATAAAAATAATGAGTAATACTGCAAAGGAAGACAGTATTTGATTTAGAGTTATTTAAAGTTTTACCTAGCTGATAATAGAAAGTACACCTTTTGACTTCAAAGGTGATCCCATGATGAATCAGAGGGCTAGAATACTAGACAATAGAGCAAATTATTAAAAAGCCTTATTTTAATAAAATGGAAAATTGTTCAGGATTCAATCAAATGAAGTTCCTTCTGCTTCAGGCATCTGTACAAATGCCAAGTGGTGGTGGGGAAAAATCCAATCTTTTAACCAGTAGTTGTGTCTACCAACTGTTTTTAACCAGGTGTCATCAACAACAACAAAGAAGTTTGATTTCTTTACCCTTAATTTTCTTGTAGGATTAGTATTACATAGAAACAGTCTTAAGAATGAACACTGATTTTGGAGTCAGACCTACTTCTTAGTACTGGTGTGACCTTTGACAAGTTGTTTGACTCCTCTGGCCCTCAATTCCCCTATCTATAAAATGAAAAGGTTGATACAAGTCAGAGGTGTCAAACATGGGCCTCAATAGTCCCAATGTAGAACTAGATTAAAATGTCATCAGGAAATATTTAACAAAATAAATAAAAATGCAATGGAAAGTAGGCAATGTTAATTTGTGATTTTCTAAGTCAACTGCTACAGGGACCTCATGTGTGCTTTGGTGGCCCCTATTTCTATTTGAATTGGACAGCACTTGTATAAATGACTTGTGCAGTTGTTTCCAGTTCTGGTGTGTTTCTAAAATAGAAATCATGATAGCAATGTACTGAATACTCATTATAGTGAATTCTTCAGTCCTCTCTGCTATTGTGTCTGTATGACATCTATGCAGCTTTTAGAATAATATACAAAAATAGATTGTAAACTTCTTGAGCATAGGGACTCATTGTTATTATTTTTAATATCCCTAAATGCCTAGAAAATGCCTAACACACATTAGACATTTAATAGCTACTTGTTAGATTGAAATTCATTGAATTTCGCTGAATTCTTTGCTATCCAGTTATTTCTATATTACACGATACACAAGTTTATCTATTGCTATAGATTGATTTGTTGTTTTTGTCTGAGAACCATTTGATTTAAAATTTTTTTGGCTATAAGGAAGATTTATTTATATCATCAAAATATCTCAAAATCATTCATAGATTCACTTTTATTAGTTCTACATAACTCAGCTATTTACACTCAATAGTGATGGGGACAGTTTTACAAGTTTTGCAAGCACAGCTTGATACTCAATTTATATTTACAAGACACCTTAGAAGTCAGTGCAATAGCTTCATTTTATTAGATGAGTAAATTGAGGCCCAGAGAGATTAAATGATTTTCCCTAGGTCACACAGATTATTCAATGGCTAAACCTGAATCTGAATCTCTTCTTTTTGGTGTTTCAGTCATTTTTAGTCATATCTGACTCTTTGTGACTCCATCTGGAGTTTTCTTGGCAAAGATGTTTGAGTGGTTTGCCATTTCCTTCTCCAGCTTATTTTACAGATGAGGAAATTGAAGCAAACAGGGTTAGGTGACTTGCCCAGGGTCACACAGCTAGTAAGTTTTGTAATCAAGTCCTTCTTACTCCAGATCTGATTTTCTGTGCACTGTACCACCTAACTGCCCATGTCGTATGACTCCAAATGCATTATTCTCTCTAAGATGTACTGCCTCAAATCTACCATTCTCTAATGTCCTGCCTTTCCACAGAAAATCTATGTTTGTAGCCCAATTCACAGAAAACTTATATTTTAGCTCAGGTTATATATTTATATGTCATGTGTGTGTGTGTGTGTGTGTGTGTGTGTGTGTGTATAAAATATCTTTAGCCCAGATTATAATTTCCATCTATAATTCTTTTTATTACTTAAAAATCCATATTACTATAGTTAATAGTTTTTCTTAAGATTTAAAAAATTAGCCACAGCTAATTGATAGAATTGGATGTGACTGTTGATTGGGTCAGATAATGAATGTACTACACAAATCATTTCTGTTCACCTGAAATTTTCTATGATAATGGCAGAAAAGACCACATTTGAACTTTTCTTATACATATGAATTCATAGTGACATATATAATATTTTCTTTAAGGATATCTGAAAGGGTATATAATCAATATCACCTAAACAAAATTATTTTCAACATTCCATAAGATATTACTGGACTTTTTGAAAGTTCACCTTACAATGCTTTCTTGTGCTCCATTGCACTGATAAAATTAAACTCATCCTTTCAAAAGATTTTTTATTTTATGAAAAAGTGAATGATCTTTCTATTTGTTTCTTCTCAGAATACGTAAACAGTTGGCTGAAACACTTTGATTTTGTGTTTCAATAACTACTGAAAGACAAAAAAAACTTTTTTAAGACACAGTATTGCAGGCATTGACTTTTTGGAATTTATATGCTTATTTGCAGTATTAGTTGCAGCTGAGACAAGTTTGGGTCTCTTTTCTCATTCTAAAAAATATTAGAAAAATCACAGAAATATAATATGGAACTACTAACTTGAAAGGTTATTTTAGATGTCAAAGATACAAATTTCAAAGGAATTCATTCGGAAATTCTTTTTTCAGTATTTGTCTTTTATGCTCTCCTATCATAGTACTTGAAAAAATCTTTCCCATTTTCTTCTCTTATTAAGAGAAGAAAATTTCTCAATGCACTATTGATTTGAGTAGAGAAACCTGCATCTATCTTATCTTACCTACTTATGCCCTCTAATTCTTGCTTTAAACAAATTATTTTCAAAATGTGTATGAAAATATGATTTCATCACAGTTTTCTTTTACAGTGGTCATAATGCTTATGCTATCTCCGTAACTGGACCTCAATATTTTGCTATAAAATAAGACATTTGACAAGTTGATCTTTAATCTTCCTTCCCATTCTAATCCATGTCCCTATATGCTTAGACTATTATTTAGCAGCTTGGTGGTACAGTGGATAGAGTACTGACCCTGAAGTTAAGAAGAAAATCTCTAGATCATCTTACAGATGTGGAAACTGCAGCAAGCAGGATTATGTGACTTGGCCAGGGTCACACAGCTAATAAATGTCTGAGGATGGATTTTAACTCGGGTCCTCCTGACTCTAGGCCAAATATTCTACCCACTGAACCTTCTAGCTGCCACTTTTACAGTTGAGGAAAGTTAAATAACTTGGGCAGAGTCCCTTATAGTAAATATCTGAGTCAGATCTTCCTGACTCCAAATATAGTGCTCCATTTACTATAGGACACTGTAAACATTGGAATATTATCATAGCATAAATCAGATATGTTGCAAATAGCAGTTCTATGAATAACAAGAGTACTGTCAGTTAACAAATATTATAGCAACATAAACTATATGTGACTCAGATAACTTCTGCATTCATTACAGCTTTGTCAGTGGCTTCAAATGGAAACCTATTAGTAGAAACAGTAAAAAAGTTGGAGTCAAAAGACTTGAGTTCATATTCCTTTTCTTCTGCTATTTGGGTAAGTCACAAGAACTGGGTTTAAATCCTGAATCTGGCATTTATTACCTATGTAACCTTAGACACTATGGCACAAAGGATAAATTACCAGTCAAGAAACCTTGAGTTCAATCCCAGCTCAAACACTTATTAACTGTTTGACTGACCAAATCATTTAACTCTGTCCCAGTTTCTTCATTTGTAAAATTAGCTGAAAAGAAAAGGCATTCCATTACGTTTGCTAAGAAAATCCCAAATGGGCTCACAAACAACTGAACAAGTACTTTGGACATGAGCTCCGAGTTTTAAGTCATCTGCATCCAGATCCTATAAGAGAATTCCCAAGGGATTCATGGTTAGAATTAGCTATATATTTCATAAACCAGTACAGTTTATGCCATCATCAGGATGGCAGTGATGGTGTGAGAATTTCTGTGCCATCCATCCTTGAAAGCTGTGGATGCTGATGGGCACCAAATGTGCCAAAAGTGCAAACATTGCTATTTTCCACTGGAAACAAGAAAAGAACAGAACATTTTGTAAATGACAAAAACAATGCAAATTCAAAGGAACAAATGTCTGGGAAGAAACCCCGCAAACCAAAAAGATCAGCCTAAAGAGATTCCTGAATAGAGAAGGTCACCATTTTCTGGATGGAGAACTCAAGAGAATAGTGTCTCTGTTTGTTGCTCAAGAGAG